>CAEGAE010024983.1:0-41180 GCA_903067095.1 Girardinus metallicus
TATATATATATATATATATATATATATATCACCATCCCACCCCCTTTTTTTGCCAAGATTTTTTCTTATCACAAAAAAATGTAAATAATTACGCCATTGTTTTAGGAAGGATGTGACAAAATATTAACCTTACATTGAGCTTTTTAGATATTACTTTTTAGAAAAATGAATAAACATTTTATGTAATAACACTGAAGGACTGACTGAAATGTTTGACACTTATAGTGAAAATAAAAATCGTATTATTCAAATGTTCGTGCCATTCAAGAAAAACAAACAAACGCTTCCATGACAGTACCAACCGTGACCAAAAACTGGGACAGTAAAAAATAAAAATAAAAATTAGATAATTGACAACAATAGTCGTTCTCCGTTTATTTTCCCTTTATGGCGGAAAGCGCTCCTAGCCAAGCGTGTTAGCTGTGTCTCTTTCATGGAGAAATGTACTGAGAGCGCTACTGGCGCCATTTACTCGATACGCTCATATCTCACGTTTAAAGTGGCACTATGAAGCTTTTACAAAAATATGTTTCAAGCAAATTTGCTAAAAACGGTCACAACATGGTGAGACAAATTACCTGTGGGAAAAAAAAAATCAAGCTCCTCCACCTTTTCCCGGTGCTACTACTGCCTTCTAAAAAAAAATGCACCACCACTGAAGGCAGTGAGACAACTTGCCATTGAAGGAAAACCGTTTGTGCGATGTCATCGGTGGCTATGCTAACTAGCCTGAGCGTCCATGGCAGCTTCTGTTGTAGTGAACCAACCAGCTGTAGCGGTGTGAGCGGCGCACAAGATGATTGACAGTGCTAAGACCCTCCTCCTGGCTCTGATTGGCTGTTTCTGACAGCGGTGTATTTTGTGCAAATGACAGAGAAGCTAGATAAGCTCCATTTTTTTTCACCTATTACCTCTTATACTGACACGACGTGATCATTTTAACAAATATCTAAAAAGATAAAACAAGAAATCTTAAAAGTTACATAGTGCGCCTTGTATTACCACACAAGTTTGACTGTGTGTGATTGTTCTGTGCCTGTTTTTGAACCATGAGTTGGTCTTTTCAGATTTCTGCTCATGCTCAGCCTACTGCTGTCTCCACATGCCTGATCAGGATGAGAGATGGCAGCAAAATTAACCACTGAAGGCATTCTAGATCATTTTTTCCCCCACTAATTAACACTGGGATACATTAGGTGTGTTGTATTGCAATTTGGTCTGAATTGGAGAATATGAAACTGAATCTGACTGACTATGAACTAAGTTAAATCTGAGACAAATTCAGGGTCTGTAAAAGAGGAAGATGGCATGGAGATCATTACGTAGTGACAAGTGTTTCGGAACAACACTGCTTTGTGATAATTTGCTCCATTTTGTAGATTACATCATCAAGCTTGCATGTTACTTGAGGTTTAGAAAATACGGAAAACTGAGCCAAGGACAAGCTGATCTTGTGCTAGACAACGTTTTGGCTGAAAACTATTGCTGGTGAACATAATCCTGTCTGAGAAACGGTGGACAAACGAAACGGAGCCCTCATTTGAGTATGAAATCTAATCTGAAGACCAACAAGTTAAATAAAAAAAAAAAAATAAAATAAAATAAAAATAAAAAAATAAATAAATAAATAAAAACCAAAAAAGTCATTTGGAGCATTTGTTTTAATGAAGGAGGTGGATTACTCGGACAAGACACAGCAGAACTTGGCTTTCTATGGCAGAAACACCTGGTCTGTGAGTGGTCTTGTACTTCAAAACTTGACGTGTACAGGGGGTATTGCAATAAAATGAAATATGTTTTAAACAAGATTTTATGAGTGTCAGAGATCCTACACAATCCCGAAAAACATTTGTTTTTCCTGCAGGTTGGAAGTAGACCTGTGACGCTATAATAGATGATCGCACCAAATAATACATCATTCGACTGAGGGTGAAGAGGTTAGTTAAGGCCTCATTCATAAGAACAGAAAATGTGCTTCTAACACTAATTATTCACTTTACTTCCTGACAAGTGGCGTTGAAACGTAGCTTATTCGCTTTCATGCAAATTATTTTAAATTACACTAGAAATTGCACTTTTAGATATTTTTTTCAATGACAACATATAAAGAAAACTTTAAAAAAAAGTTGATCTAAAAGTTTTACATAAAAATGTTTAAAACAGAAAATAGATGAGAGCATAACATCAAAGATTTCAACTCTACAAGACATGATAGTCTCTAGTAGACCTGAGGGCTCTTTGTAAATATGAGTCAATAAAAATGCAGCCAACAGGAAGTTAGTGCAGTAAGCACTTTAACATGCTCACTCTTTCCCACTATTGCTAAAAGACGAGCAGTGGATATTGTTGCTGTGTACAATAAAGGCGCAACTGATCTAAGTGTAGTTATGACTTGTTTTTTCAATCTGGAAGGCAGGACTCTGTCTTTGTTAAAAGTGTCAACCGTAATGTCTGATTTTAGCTTCTTAAAAGGGCGACGTGGCTCACCACTATGGGCGCCATTTCACCTGGGGGTGGCACAAGAACTCAAAGACAACTCACTCAAAGTGATTTGTCAGGTGGGCCCCACACACATTTTTTATTGGTTATTTGCATGTGCAGATGACAGGGAAGTTGGTATGTAATAGACAATTTTTGATCCGATGCCAGCATAAAAGCCTGTTTTTGATTTCGAATCAGATCAAATTTGATAACTTTTGCTCGCCATCTAACATACGAAGATAAACTCTAAGGTGAATTATGCTATTTGTGAAAACCCAGCCAGCACACCTAGATGGGCCCCATATGGGAAAAAAGAGGGCAGACCATATGGGTCCCAAATAGGTTTGTCCGCGGTTTCCACGGTGGCACCACATGGGTTTGCCCATGTAGGGTCGCAGCCTACATGGGCCCTACATGGCAGTGGTCCTACTTGGGTTTGTCCATGTAGGGCCCCACACCAAGGTGTGTGAAAACTGCAACATACTGTCAAGCAGAGAGAGATCAAACATAGTCTCAAATATTCTGCATTGACTACTTCTCATTGAATTATGCGGATGTATTAGCCTTTACTTTCCTTCTGAAGACAAAGAAAATTGATTATTAAAAAACAAACTTGGGGTGCTGTGGTGGCGCAGGTGCAAAGCACAACCCACATATGGAGGCTTTAGTCCTCATGCCGGTAGTCGCAGGTTCAATTCCCGGCCTGGCGACATTTGCCGCATGTCTTCTCAATCTCTAATTTCCTGTCAAGCTACTTTCAAATAAAGGCCACTAGAGCCTCAAAAAAATCTTAAAAAAAAAAAAACTTCTCTAATCCTTTTTATGAACCGATTTTCATGAAGGGTCTCAAGAGAAATGGGTCTTTAATATGAAAAACACACTGGGTCAGATAGCGTCCAAACAGAATGGGTCTTTATTCAGGAAGTGAAAGAAAAGAAGATTGTAATCAACACCCCATTTAAATACAAAACCAACAAAAATAAAAATAACCATGATATTCATCTTGCATATCAAAGAACCATTCAGTAATAATCGCAATCCAAACACCTCATAGACCGCTTTGTGAATCTATACACAAACTTTGATTTAGAAATTAGTCACTTTACCAATAAAATTACAAATATTTAGCTTTAAAAATAATCAAAAACTCAAAAATATCTCAGCAGTTAGCATCTCAAATATATTATGTGTGTCCACATAAAAATACAAATAAACCTCCACAAAAACAATAACATTTAAATATGACGAATTATTCCCAGAAAAAAAAAAAAAACAGAAAGAAAAAAAAAAATCTGCTACTGTTAAATGAAAAATAAAAACGCAGGACAAAACAAGATGAAAGGAAATAGAAATACGCATGAAAAAGTCTCTCCTTTTGTTAGCAAAACACTATTCAAAATAACTACAATCATTTACATCAGTACAAAGATATCTGGATTTAAAAATACTCGCAATGAAAAAACGGGGTTCGTTTTTCTGACGGTAAAAAATGACACTGTGGATCAGAAATCTGCAAAATATGCAATGAAAAAAATAAATCTGCATTTTAAAAAGGTCTACACTGTAGTTCTTACTTTTATACAAACATTAGAAACAGTATTGCACATCACAACACAGAGTCGAGGTTAGTCGGCCTTTCAAAATGTGTTATATTCAAGTTTCAGAGCATCTACGAGGACAGGCAGCCGGGGCCTCGATGCAACGGGGGAGAGGAAGGAAGGAAGCGGCGGTTCGGAGGGGGGCGAGAATGTCAAGTGTCTTCCCAGATTTAAAGAAAACCTTCATGTTTCCTTCCTTCAAACAACATGTGCCTCGCGTATCAAAATAAGAATCACCTGTGTATCAAAAACGTCTGATGGCGTTGCTAATGAACTGATTCCTCTGAGCCTTTGGGGCATAATTCATTGGTGGGGGGGCGACGGGGATGGGGAGTGGGGGAAATAAATTGTCATATTAGTCCTATTTAAATAGAAAAATACAATCAAAATCAAAAAATCTTTTTTCTCGTCTACAAAAATAGTGAAATAAATACGCTTTTACAAAAACAAAAGAACAAAACAAGGACACATACAGAATAAACGAACAGTGTTTCAACATAGAAAAAAAAAGAAAAAGGAACCGCACGAAAACAGTTACGAGTCAAGTGTTACAGGTGACGATATTCACACATCATCGGGGTAACTAAAGGGAGGGAGGCGGGTCGATATCTTTTCCTTCGCTTCTCATTTTGTTTTTTTTTTTGTTTTGTTTTTCCTTTTCGGACTCCCGCTCCTCTCAACAACCAAATTCCACTAAAATATATTAGGACAAAAAAAATCTGGGATTCTGGCTCTAATCACAGAGAACATAGATAACTTAAGACCACTGCATCACGCTACATCTTAAATAAGTAATCGTGGGGAAAACAAAAACATTTAATAAATCATCTTTACAGTTATAATAAATAGGTGGAGTCCACGTTTGCACTGAAATCATTAGGTGGGGGGAGTGAATAGAAAAGTAGTGCATAATAATAATATATATTATCAAAAAACATCTCAAAGAGCCAGTGAAGGGTAAGTAGTCGTCGACACAAACAGTTTAAATTATACGAACCAGCTATAATAAGAATATATACGTTTGAGTTTCCGTCCCGTTAAGGTTTCGTAACAGCACACAGTTGACTAACACTGAAGACCACACTTTGGGGGGCGGGGAGGGGTTCGGGTTGGGACAGGGTGGACACCGAAATCACGACGACACAGGAGCGACACACGTGTACGGTAACTGAGTGGACGGCCGGGGCGGGGCGGCCGCCCAAACAGAAAAGATTGTCCCTAAACGGTTTAGTCGAAACGTCTTTCGAAGGGCCGAGGCGGAAACCGACAGAAATGAGTAGAAACGAATGATTCGCTTTTTTTTTTTTGTAATTAAAGTCGTCGCCCTCGATGTAAGAGCTCAGGGCGGGAGACGATTCATCGTCAGGTTTCCTTAAAACTGCGGCGCTTCGGTCGCACGTCGTGAAGCTGTGATTGTTACATTACAAAATATATGGAGCTTTGCAAACATATTCACACCCCCAAAATATACTAAGATATATATATATTTTTTTATTTCATTCATGTTACAACCACACACTCCCACGTATCCGTTTGGGATTTTATGTGACAGACCAACACAAAGTAGAGCATAACTGTAGAGTAGAAGGACAACGCTACACAGTTGCAATTTTGGGAAAAGAAGGTCACCTGAAATCAGCAGACTTCAGATGACTCTAAACATTGATGTTCACATGTACTCTTCATCTCAACAGAACGACCTTCTTCTTTATTCCTCTAGAGAAATGTCAGACTCTAGATCTGCACGTGTAATTTTCCTCCGTTTCAGAAAACTGCAAGTACTTTCCACTGGTCTATAACACATCGATGGTAGTTGTAGTCAGAAAAATGTCCAAGGGGTATGAGTACTTTTGCAAAGCGCCGCATGCGGGCCGATGTAGGATGCCTAATGATGTCACTCTTGTGTTTGCATCTGTTTCTGCCAGAGAGCTGCAGTCTCAGATCACTTGGGGACCGTTCAGAGGTCCGACCGCAGGAAAAGCGAAGGCATGTTGTTGAATTTATCTCAACAACATGAGATAAATCTATTGATAACTAAACTAGAGCCTCTGCCTATACTAAGAACAATCACACAGCACATGGACAACACAAACCACTGAACACCACTCTGCTTTTGAGATTTTTTTTTTTTCGTCTATACAAGGCGCCATGTCACCAAAGGATGGCGTCTACTAAGTCTACATTAGAACCGATATCACTTGTTTTTGTATTGATAGTATGTAAACAGATCAAACAACAGAGAAACATCGATGCATGCAAGTTTATGTACGTTTTTTTTTTTTTTTCTTCTTACCTAACTTTTGTTTTTTTTTCCTTGTCATTTAGGAATCTGCAGTTGATGATCATGCTACCCAGTACAGAATTTCAGTTTTGAAGCCTTTTTAAAATAGGATTTCAGTGATCAGCTGTTTTGGTTTATTATATCTTTCTCACATCTATCCTGCATGCTACTTCTGCAGCTACAAGCCTGTTGTGGTTTTTCATGCACTCTTACTCTTTCTGTGGCGCCGTTAAGTGGTTGAGTGCATACTGCATTTCATGATTCGGGTTTAAATATAACACCAACATATCTATTCATATATATTTATATATAGCAGCAAAGCTTCTAAAATAGCTTTTTTTTTTCTTCTTAAGTATAAATGTTAGCAGAAAACCGGATTTTGTGTTTTGAGGTATCACTCTACAGGTTAGAATGAGCACAAAAAAAATAACCTTTTCTTCTTCTGGGTTTTTTTTTTCTCCTTTCAATAAACTCTCTAAAAAGTAAGGAAAAAAAACAACAACAAAAAAAAACAACAAGAGAGCCCGTGGCGGGACTAGAAAGTAACGCTTGTTTCCGCGTCAGACGGCGTGTCGGTTTTGAGCTTCCTATCGTTTTTTGCTACCTTTGGTTAAATCACCTGCGGCACGTGTCGACGTTTGAGAATTATTTTTTTTTTCCCCGGAAACAAGTGTGCACTGAACGCACTGTGTGGTTGCTAGCAGCAGACAGACAGACAGACAAGCTGCCCCCATGCAGAAAACATTCCTGTATCTACTTTAAATCTCACATACAAAAATAATAATAGTAATCATAATAATAATCATAATAATAATAATACTAAAAAAAGCTACAAAAATCAATCTCTTTTTTTTTTTTTTCAGTTTAAATCTCCTCTTAGAAAAAGATGAAAGTACCACAAAAGAGTTGTAGAGTTGTCAGAGCCTGAGATGTGAGGGGGGTTTTGGTGAAAAACTGAGGCTTGCGGTGTTTGGCTGCTACAAAAGATATATAGCTATATATAGTATATATTGTATAGTGTTGCGCACTTGATTATACTGATAGCTTAGTTTAGCAGGAGAGGCAGAGCCAGGCTCTTTTTCCCGTTAGCCGGTGTTTCCCTTAACTCTGACCGTCACCGTTGGATGTGGAGCCCCCCCGCCCCTCATTAGTTCCAGCGGAAGTGAATCTGGCGCGGGCGGTCAGCGCCCTCCTTCACCAGGGGCTTGTGAAACTCTCGCCCTGCGCGGGAGTGGATGTTGGCCCAGCAGAACTCACAGTAGTACTGGAGACAGGTGACGTTAGCACAGAAGAAGGGAGCGAATTTCCCGCCGCAGCGAGCGCCCTGGCACTCGTCACACAGCTGGTCGTCCAGGACGTAGGGTTTCACCTCCACCTGCATTTTCAAGAAGAAATTGTGTGAGTGTCACATCTTAAATGACTAGGTGTGTGGAAATGATTAATAAAACAAACTGTACCCGCTTATCAATGTCGCCATGTTGCAGCTGGACGAATCTTGCACTGATGGCAGCGATGTAACTCTGCTGATTGGAGAAGGCCACCCGCCCCGCCCCCTTAGGGTACTTGAGCTCTGGATCTGTGTCGATTCCCGCGTAGCACACTCCACCGTAGAGGCGGTCCATGATCATGGCCAGCTCAACTAAACAAAGGCCGAGAATATTAATAAAAGAGAGTTAACATGACATAATAGCAGTTGTGGGCACAGCTAGCTAAAATGTTAGTTTTGCTAACCCTAAAACACTAGTCATAAACATTAGTTACACAAATGCTAAAGCGCTTTGCCGACGTGCTATTTAGTAGAAGCTAATGCTAAAATGCAACCACAACATAGTTTTTAGTAGAAGCTAATGCTAAAACACTGCCACAACATAGTTTTTACTACAAGCTAATGCTAAAGCTCTATGCCAATATGGGATTTAGTGAAAGCTAATGCTAAAACGGTTTGCCAACATACTATTTAGATGAAGCTAATGCTAAAATGCTACCACAACATGGTATTTAGTAGAAGCTAATGATAAAATGCTCCCACAACATGGTATTTAGTAGAAGCTAATGCTAAAATGCTACCACAACAATTTTTAGTAGAAGCTAATGCTAAAATGCTACCACAATAGTTTTTAGTAGAAGCTAACGCTAAAGCGTTAGCTTGAAGAATTCTAAACAGTAGATAAAACGTCACAGATGTCAAACCTTCAACTGAAATCTTACAAACCAGCCAAGAGAATCAACGCTTTAGAATTTACCAGAACAAAATTAATTCAGGGAAGGGTAAGCTTGCTAAAAGTTTTCAATGTTAGCAAAAAAGCTAGACGCTAAACCTAAAAATAGCTTCACTATGAGCACATTAGTAGAAGAGAGACCATGACCGGTTAACAGGCTGTCCCACCATGGCTGCAGTCAGGATAGTTTTGTTATGTTATGTTGTTGTCTACTAACACACAGTTACGGGTACGTACTTGCTCTCAGGGGACGAGGGACGCCTCCCACAAAGATGGTTTTACGGGGATCGAGAGGCTGTGATCCGTCCATCACAAAATCACTGTCGCTCAGGTTCCATGGTCGGATTTGCACCTACAGTCAAACACGACGCAAGATTGACTCACATCTCTTGATAAGACGTGAAACATATTCACGACGACTCCTTTTTGTTTCTGCCAGAGAGCTGCTGCGCGTTCAACTCACTGGTTTGTCCTTGATGGTGGGGCTGGAAACACACAGGTAGAGCTTCCCATCCTCCTCCATGCATGCGTCAATCAGGGCCTGCACCGAGCTCTCCTCCTGGAACAGCAGGAAGGCGTATCCTTGGACAAACACACACACACGCGCATAAGGTCTTATTGTGGATTCAGTTCAAAAACATCACTTTGCACAACAAGTAGGGCCAACAGGAAAGCATTTAATTTTCTCCCTTAACATTTCACAAGAGTTGATCATGCAGAAAGGGATATGTGAGACTTCCTCTTTGAAAATCTGATGAGCCACTTCTGTGTTCAGTTGCTCAAATATTTTGGGTCGTTAGCTTGTTGGAAGACCCAATGGGTTTGGTCCAGCCTTTTCTGTCAGCTGTTCTTAAAACGATCCAGGATTAGTTGAACATGTTGGCCTAAATACGCTGTAAATTTTCTATTAACTAAAAAATTGCTCTTTGTGACACGCCAAAACTCATAATTACTTCAAAAATGTACATCTTTTGTTTTATTTCTCACTTATTGAGAAATAAGTGAGAAAGTTGGGAATGTCAGGGCCACTTACTGCTGTCCATCAGATATTTCCTGATTTATGAAAATCTCTACAATATTTGAACGCAGAGCTCCTCTATTATGACTAATATTACAATCATGATTATTCTGGTCAACAGTGATTTTAATGAGTTTCAAAAACAGCACATTTATCACACTTGAATAACAATGAATGGCCTGAAACACAACATTTCCCCTGATGTCTTCTTGAATTCAAGAAGTCAAAAAGAATACTTGTTATTTTATGGGAGGCCTAAGCCTCCCTCAAAATAACAAGTATTCTTCCATATCCAGGCTAACAAATATATATATATATATATATATATATATATATAGAAGAGTAAAACCATTTTTGAAGAAAAAGTTGTGAAGTATTTTTAGGACTTTTCATCCATTGAAAAATAAAACACATCTGACAACCATTTTTATTAGTAAAAGCATCATTAAGAACCACAGTCTGACCTGTACTTGTTTTTATTGTTCAAAGTGATAATAAAGAAAATTCTGTGGCAGATAGTGTGGCTGCTCTTTTACTCATTGCTTCGTACATCTGCTGTATGTACTAATGTAACCTTTTTATTTTCATTCCTGAAGAGATAATATTTATAAGTGACAAGCTCATATCAGCATTCATAATAAATTGCTTCCAGAGACACATCTTTGGACTTTTGATGTGTCATCCCCTTTCAATTTCAGTATCATCTGCACATGTCGTTGTCTAATATGAAGTCATGCTGACTCTGCCACTTGACCACTTATTTTTTGAAGGGAGGGAATAAACATTAAATTGTTTTCACATGCGAAAGATTCATCTGCATTATATGAATCAATAAATTACTTTACAAGCAAAAAAGAGAGTCCCCCAGGTACCAGCCAGAGGAGGGTGAACGCTAACTATACAAAGTCAACAGCAAGTCTCTCTGCTCTTTTAACTGTGTTTATACTCAGCAAGTATGGTTTAGTGTAGAAATACCTCTGCTTGGGGCATTGTGTCTCACAGTGGTTATGGTAGCATTGTGGCAGGATTATATTTCATAGCCAGTGTGTGTTTCAAGAGGACAATGATCACAAGCATATGTCAAAACTGGTTTTGGAGTGGATGACTCAATCTAATATTAATATTATGTGGAATGGTGTCAAAAATGTGTAAACCATGCTTCAAGGTTAGTTGGGCTAGAAAACCAGACAATTTAACCAAATCTACTCAAATGTACAAGCTTCCCCACATTCATGCCTATGCATAAGTATTTGTAAGCTCTAACTGTATGAGTTTACAAAGCATACCAAAATGCAAGAAATATAATCTGTTGGTTTTCAACAAAACAGCCTGCAAAGATGTTTGAACATTTTTGTTTTCTCAAACTGCTTCGAGAAAACAACATTGCCATGGATGTCTTTCTCTGTTTCTCTGTGGCTTGTATAAGTCATTATGATGGATCTGTGTAGAATAAATCATCAAAATCAAAACAGAGCTCGCACATAACTAGAAAGGTTAGAACTCACAATAATGTTTATTGATTACAACACTGGAGCTCTGTGTCCTGCGTTGTTCTTATTACAGATGAAAGCCATCGTCGCATGGAGGTTTCCTGATATGCCTGCTGAATCAGAGTGTGTGTTGAGACAGAAAGATGTTAAACACCGGGTAGCTATCACTACATATAAAAGTAATCAAGCGTGAACAAAAGCTGGTGTTGATGATGATGTGGTACTTGTGGGAATTAATTTGGGTAATTATGATGCATGCTTGTTTGGTTGGTGTTTAAAAAAAAGTGAAAAAAAATTCGGAGGGCATGTTAATCAGCAAAATATGCTTCTGTGTGTTTCAGTACTTATAATGTAAGCATAATTGTGACTAACCTGACATTGTATCAGCCTGTGTTTATTTAGCGCCGGCTCTCATTTTCCACCATTGATGAGGCCCCTGGGAGCGACAGTTTGCATTTAGGCAATGTGTGGTTTTTGTGTTGGAGTTTTTAAAGTAAAACCATTAGAGAGCATCCTTTCCATTTGCTGTTTACATAGCACTGGAAGAAGGCTGTAAAGTGAATTAATTGCTTGTTAGCAGAGGAGGCAATAATACCAGCCAAGAAGTGATGCAGACTTCATGAGACTTGTTTAATGATAAGCTGCTACGTTGAACATTTTGCTTATCTCTATTCGTGCACTGGAGAAATATTTTTCTGCGTCAAGTTCTGTGAGTCAGATTAATATTATTTGGCTTTTTTCATTTCAGAAATAAATTGATATTTACTTCTCATATCACTGAGTTATCTCCTACACCCCGCTGGAGACTCAGGCATCTCCGGCTCAGACTCGTTAATGCAGGAGATTCCAGAAGAGTTAGTGATTTAAAATCAACTCATTTTTAAAAAAGACACAATCTTGAAGAGCCACTTGCACATCAAAACGTGTACAACGTTGCCCAGTTCCACTGAGACCGGAGGTCTTTTCGTGTGTACAAACTGTAATATTTAAAAAACCACTTCCTCTTTGTCCTGATGTTTTCCGCTCCATACACCTACGTCATCATGGTTTATTTCATGTTAGTCTGCTTTGCTCAACAACATTCCGTAGTTGCATCCCTCTGCCTTATATAGAAATGGAATGTGGATCGAACTCAGAGACTACCACAGCAAGAGTGGTATGCTGAAACGGAGCAGAACCACACTCGTTGTTTACATGTCACTACAAAGTAAACTTATGATTATAAGTAAGTATAACATTCAACAAAGATCATTTCATAATTCTTATATTCTCCACAATCCCTAACCATTTCACAGTAGTTGAAATTGTAGATTTTTTTTTCTATTTTAGCCTCATAACTTTTTCCTGCTTCATAACAACATTATTATTATGATATCAGCTAGACTGAAAAAAAAACTAAACTTCTTTTCAGAGTAGTAAACAGGGATCTGAAGGAAAATTTGGTAATTGGCATGTAGGAAGAATAATTTCTCTGCAATTTCAAGTGACTGGCAGTAAGAAGAATGCAATATTATGCATGTGCAGGTCAGGTGAGGAGGAATGAAACCAAATTAAATGCAACATCAGTAACCTTCATTGTCAAGAGAGTGAAGATTTGAATAATAAAATTGGCTTCACTTTATGAAATGTCATCATTCCAACCATCTTTCTGTTTTATCCAGCCACCATCCATCCACTTTGTCATTTTGTCCAAATTCTGTTTTCGTTTCCCTTCCCTGCCATTCTTGCACCTCTGTAACTCAGGTGCCTGCTGAGCCTGATTGAACAATTGCTGTTCACTGTTTGGCTTCTGTCTCAAAATCCTCTGCATAAACTCAAGACACCATGTTAAGCATTTCCACAGCAAAGCCTAACGGCTTATGAAATATGTGGACAATTTGTTCATCTTTACAGCAACACTGCCTTCCAGAAAAAAAAAAAAAATGATTGTCTGAATCCACTTTATCTCCCTAGTTTGTATAACCTTTCCCAAGGTCTTTCTTTTTCTGCTCCCCTGACCAAATCAGTGGGAGTTCAGGTGTGACTAGGCTAGAGTATGACTAATAAGGGACACTTGTGCACACACACACAAATGGCAGTCACACCTAGGAGTCAGCACTCTCACACACATATTGAAGTACCTCTGCTCTCTCAAGGTTGTCACAAATCAATCCAGCGTTGTTTTCATTAAGCTTAGGTGAGAAGTGGTGTGTGCAAATAATGGAGGAATGAGGTTTTAATCATGAACATCTGAAGGGCCAGAGGGTACACATAAGTTTTCGTCTCTTTTCCTCTTAGTAAACTGCTATGCTTCTCCCTCCAACATTTTTATTCATTTCTGTACTCTAACTCTTTCTATTCCCCCCCATTTCTAACTCCACACTTTCTGTTTCTCCCTTTACGTTTTAACAATGCCCATGCTTTGAACATAAATCTTGCATATTTATATGCTTATAGACCCTTATATTATACATATACGTATATAAAAATTAAGATTCATTATATTTAAAATGATCAAATTTCAACCAAGAACAATGCCAAAGAAATTGAGAAACCCTGCGAGCTAGTCAAGAATAAATAAGTCAAAGTAATGTCTATTTTCAAATAATTTGATAAGACAAAGAATAAGAATAAAGATAAATCTAAGGACTGCTACATCTAAAGAAAATAGGGTTTTATAAAGGGTGACATTTCAGGAGTTGAAAATACAAAGAGTTAAAAATTCTAAAATGGAGAGTACCTACTTTCTGATCTGTAAACAAGTTTTTTGCTCACTAATGGAACCAACATGCACGCAGCTCCAATAATCCCATTTCTGAGCTTGGCTTATGGGTAAATCTTGGTACAAAAACTGCTTTTTGACTAAAATTTCACTCAGACTGGAAGGCCAATGGTTTTTGTAAATTTTGTTGGTTGTGCTAGGTGGTTCCTCTGCATTTGAGTTGAACACAAAAATACTTAATCTCTGACAAATATGTCAGAGGAGTTCAGGAAGAATATTTCACATAAATTTGACAAAATAAATATCTATCGCAGCTCAAACTGACGATGTTGTCACAACAGCCTGGTCTGTAAAACTGAAGTATATGTAAAAAACTTCTTTGCCATATCATGCCAGACAGGTAATTAAATGAATGGCCTCTACCTTTTTTTCTACCACATTCTTGAGACAAGAGACCAAGAATATAAGCAAACTATACTTGCAGATAAAACTACATGATGCAAAGAGTGGCATTCCAGTGAGTAATTTAAACATGTAACAAGTTCAACAATTGTGGATCATTTAAGAAGCTTCTTTTTAATTTTCAAATTAGTAAAGCACAATTATTCATAGAAGAAAACTTGTACATGCACTGACAAACACTGAGACAATTACTTTGACCATAACACCTCAGAGTCATAAAAACATTGATTTCTATAGAGTCAGGACACTATCTTCGGGATTGTTATGACTAATTTAAAAAGGTTTGTCTAAGATATTTTGAAAGCAGTCAAATGTAGGTTAAAGATCAGGTCAGAAGGTTTCTTCACCTTACACACAATCACCCCTTTACTTGAATTGGTCTTTCAACATATTTCATCCCTATGTTATCATACCCACAATCTATCCCACTTATGTCACAGCTGTCAGACCCCAATAAGTGTAACCCTTGTGCAACCCCAGGAAGTGGGTCAGCAGGGGACACTTAAACATGTAGCTGTCTGGTAAGGGCCTAACTTCAGGCAAAAAAATCACCTCCTGGATACACCCATACAATCACACACAGACCTAGAAGCGCTCTCACACATACACAGATTTTATTGATGTCTGGGCTTAGAACAGAGCAGCAAAAGTTTAGGTCTGTTGAACTCCAACTTATGTTACTTTTAATCAGTCCAGACTGTAAGCACTGCAGAGTGCAGAAACAGAAGGGGCTTTGTGTCACTCAGACCATGCACCCCTTCCCCCAATACCTGGTTTTTAACATGAATCTTCCAGTCTAATGTGTGCCAGCAAGTTTCTGGAGCTAGTTATACTACAGTTATAAATGTGATTGCTTCTCTTTGTGTTTGTATTTGAACTCGATGGAATTTTGGATTGACGTTGCGCTACTTCCTCTACTTCCCAATTTAAAAATGATGAGAAAATGTGCAAATCCCTTGGATTTGTTTGGCAAAACTTGAGACCTTGACTTCATTATAAGCCATGCACTGCAGCTGAAGGAACAACTTTTGTCAATAGAGCTGTCATATGTTATTTTCTTGTGGCTGTAAGTGGCACTGATGCAAATGTTTTGATGCCGTTCACTCATGTCCACTGACATCTTCAAAAAAGCAGCTGTCACTGCATGTTTTAAAACAGATATATCAAGAGATGATGGCTGCTTTCATGAGGATAAAGCCTGGCCTGTCCTCATTACCAGCCTGACACACATGCTCTATCAAAAAAATCGGACCAAGTGAAGACCAATTCTGTTTGGATGTGACATGTTTCCGAGAGTCTTCCCTTTCTAAAACACTAATCTCTGGACCCCAAATTAGCTGTCAGTCATCAACGACATACAGACATCGTATCGTGCAAGAGGCAGTCCCCGACAAATCAACAACCCGTCAATCATGCGCACACACACGCAAACATGTACTCACTGACATCAACACAAATGGGTAAACAGCAAGTGTGTGGACACGCATACACACAATCAGGGACCCCTGGATGTGTCTTATATCTGATGGCATTTCCTCCCTTAGACTAATAAGCCCTAACTCTGTTTTCTTCATTAATTCAAGGTGACCTGCAAGGCATTAGAGAAAAGAAACAGAGCTGAGGGCTCTCAAGTGGCCTCCTAATTAATATACATTTGCTGCTTATATTGTCTCACTGAACTGCTGTATAATTGATATAGGCTGCCTCCACTCCAAAAGCGATTGTTAAAAAGTCAAGGAATTATTTATAGGTATCCAACTGCCAATATGTATAAGCTGGTATTAAATATTGATTGACTTGGTTTTGGAATTTAATTTCATTGGCTGAACATCTAGCTGATAACAGAATCACCCAACACTGTATGTACACTGCTTGTACAATTCAAATAAAGAATTGTACAATACTTTATTTGCCAACTAGATGACCTCTTAAGACAATTGGTCTGACATTATTTTATTTTGGAGTATTAAAGTAAAATGAGCTGAATACTAATTTACACCACACATTCTGAGTTTTTATTTACTCAACTCTTAAAGAAGGGCACCATGTTACAATGTGATTAGTCAAAGATATACTTAGAGTTTTGCTGTGATGCTTTAATTCATGTTTGAGAAATCATTGAATCTCCTCTGGCAAACATTCTAGTTACCTATGTTTGCACTCACTGGAGGCTGCCTATTTCCACAAAACTTTTTCTTTAAGCTGTACCGTCCAGTTGAGCTTCCACCTATCAGAACACCCCTCCCCCAACCCTGTCTCCCTCAGCTCCTTCAGACTAGCACCAGCAGCAATTAGCAAACACCTGGTAGAACTACATGGCTGCTCAGCTCATCATTTAAACTACTTGTCAGTGCAAAACTCTTACAATGGCTGTAAAATGCATAATGGAAAAGTATTGTTGACATAATGTGCTGTAGGCAAAGTGATGGAATGAGCAGAAGCTTCTTAAAGAGACAGAGGTCAGTTTCAAGGCATCACATTTCTTTAGGTCGTGTTTAATAGTTACAGCATTTTTACAACAACTGAAGGTAACAAAGTTACATGATTTTGCTACAAAATGGCACTGGAAAATTCGTCATATCATTCCGTTCAAGTTATCATTTTGCTTCCTCTCCACAATCAGGAGCATGAAGACCTTGTTTACTGTTAAATTCAAAATCATTTATATAATGGGAAGATTTAGATTTCAAATTATTTTTATTCAAACAAAAAAATGTGTTTCTGGAATGAGATTGAATATAATTGGTGCCATTTTTGGGAAAAAAAAGAAATGTGTCTTTACTATAAAAATTACATGTCAAATATTCAAGCCCTTTTCCAGTGGAAAAAGTTTAAAATTACAATTAAATTAAATTACATAAAATTATTATTGAACCTCTTCTTGTAATTGCTCACCACGGTTTTGTATGTTTCCCCTGGTATTTTGACAAAGTATCTTTGAAGATGAAATACCTCTTCCTCTTACACTAACCCTCTGTTTCTCAGTTTCCTGTAATAACTCTAGAAAGACCACCCCACAATGTTACTATTTCTTTGTCAGAAGGAATATGTTTGTCAAATTAAAAGATTAATTTCAACTTAAATTTGGTGGGGTTATCATTAAATCTGCTTTTAACTGTATTTGTTTCCATTGCCCATTTTTCCTTCTGAATCTAGATGGTCTGTCCTGAGTGCTTTGGTGGTGATTGCTTGTGAAGCCTTTGTGTTTCTTTGTGCTATGTCTTGGTGCGCCAGGGCAATTTGCTGTCAGTGCCTTTTTGGTAAGAGAGTGTGTGCACAAACCCCACAGATGCATGGGTGTGTGTAGGGGTGTGTTTACAAAGAGTCTGCTGTGAATCATCCAGAGAATTAGGCCAAGGAAAGAATGACTGGATGATTATGAAGCAAACAAACAAGGATCACTAATGGAGTAGAACATAATAGAACAGAAATCTACTAACTTGGGAGACACAAATGCAATAGTACACTTGCCTTTCAAGAAAAAGAGAAAAATTCATACAATTCTCAACCACTTTGGTATACAAAGTCTTTTAAGCAGTAATAACATGCTGTAAGACTCAGGATAGGACTGTCAATGCAGAACAGCAATATGTTAAGTTTAAAGGTGACCAGTCACATTCTATCTTTGCTTAGTCAATAAATTTGTTGCGCAACTGTTGACATCGCTAGCAATATGCTGCACTCAGAGTACTGTGATCAGCGCACTTGCTGTGAGCATGAAAAGACATGAAAAGACTCATCTGCTTACACAGACATACAAAAAAGCACATGTACAGAAACAGATAATAGTGGTCATAAAGCAATAAAGCTCTGTGTAACCCTATGCAAAGCAGAGGAGAAGATACAAGGGAATACAGGAATGAATAACAATCACAGCTCTGATGGGGGTAGTTCTTTATATTTGCGTTTGCGTGCGTGTGCGGGTGTGTGTGTGTGGGTGGTGGGGGACAGCATCAACTTTCCCCTTCAAGCAGCAGTGAAAGCAAGCTCCTCCCCTTGGCAACAAGGGAATCTACCAAATAGCAGCTAATTGAATGAGTGACAATGAGTGGCCAGACGAGGCGACAGATGCTCGCGTGCCTTTACAACCAAACCACCAAAAGAATCACCGCACCCTGATGTTCGCACACACACTTTTGTTTCCACTGCTATATGGATGCAATTTAATGCAAACGCTTCTGAAACTTGCGGTGCCTATATTCCCTTCTGAGCAAATTTTCATTGAATAAATATAGACACCTTACAGGGCAACATCAGGAAATTATGGTTCACAAGCGAAGGGACAAAAGAAGTCCACTAATAGGTGGACTTCTATTAGTGGACTAAATTTTCAAACTAAATGTAGTTGAAAATTGGTTATAGTTAATTAAATAATATAAACAACTCTGGCTTTCGACATCTTGGTTTCAACTAAAATTGAGTGGTACATTTCTGCTGGGGTAAATAAAAACAAGGACTGGGTGAACTGGAATAGCCATAAAAAAAAAGATATTGGCTGACATCAAGGGATTGAGGGGCTGAGTTGAAGGTGGTGGAACATGAAACGGTGGACATATAATTATGGCTGAGAGATGTTTGATTCACTCTTTGAGTTTGTGGCTGTAAGGTCTGGACACACTGAAGGAGTTGCAGACACCGCATGAACGGTTCTGCAGCCAAGCAAGAGGCAGTTTACTTGTAGGTGCTGATTGCATGCATTTGTAGAGATAGCTTTGTGCTTCTGAAACATCAATGGATCAATAAAAATATGTATGGGAGGCTAAAAACAGAAGTTAAACAATATCTTTCCAAATCTACAGACACCACATCCTTTGCACCTGCTGGGGGGATGAATATTTGTAGCCTGAATTACTTAGCACTAAATCCACTATGTTTGTTTGGCTCCTCTGATTATCTAGCGTGCCTAAACGTATTAAGCCTCCATCTGCTTTTTTTACTTAGATTATAGCCCAACCCCCTCTGTACATTAATTGTTTTATTCTGCCGTTTTTAATACCTCAGTGCACCCGCACCCCGTTCCAAACCATGTCCCTTTTCTTTTGCTCACTTCTTCCACAAACTCCAAAGCAGACTTTGTTCTCCAAATGTGATTAGCTTCCTTGGGACACAGGGAGTAATTGCATTACTCCATTGTGAGCATTTGGAGCTATGGAAATGTTTGGCGCCCATATCAAACCTGTTTAAAGAAAAACAACTGTGCTGTAGTAAAAGATGTGCAAAAAAGGAGTGAATTCAAACATTTTGCAGACATGGCTCCTCCAGTGAATGGACACTACGAGCGGGAATAAATGAGGTTTTTTCCGCTAATTTAAGAGTCCGGGTTAAAAAAGGGGGAGCTTTAGGTTGGTGTCCATGCACGTTTGGAATATTTAATAAGCTTTGTTCCATTGAAAAAGACACAAAGAAGCCTTAGGAGATATGCAGATGTATTGCATTAACAGACTAAATGAAGAACTTGGTGTTAAACGAACAACATTAAGCCTTAACCTGGTATTTTATCATATTTCTCATCCAGTGAGATTTGCAGATGTTTTTAACTTATTCATTTGTTGGCAGATTCTCTTATCTGTCTTACTTAGAAAAGGATTTATAAATACTAAGGCCGAAAGATGTTGTAACCAATTGGAAATCAATCTGTCTTAACAGGAAAGTATTCATTTAAAAACGTCGTAATATTTCGCTCACATTTTTTCCATGTTGCAATCACAAATTACAACCTGTTTTATTCGAATGTCCTGCAAAACAACAACAAAAGACCCATAATTATGCTTTAATTTAAAACCATGCTTACATGGGGCTGTGTGTATGCTTATAGTCATTGACCAACTGTAAAGTAAAGTTTCACCTTTTGGGCTTAACACGGTTTCTTCCAGGATTGCCTTGTAAGTAGCTGCATCCAACTTCTAATTAACGCTTGCATTTAACTCTTCAATGTTGTACTCAGGTTGTTGTACAGTGATGGTTTTCTGTCACACATGTAGGCTGAAGATTTCCAATTATTCTTTGTTATTTTATCAGAGTATCTCCTTTCATGTTAGCTTTCATGCTGCATGGCGTGTGACAAACTGCAAAATTTTTCAACAATGGCCTTCCTCTTTCCACTTTTCCAAAAAAACTGAATTGTGGACCGCATCATTTACTATCCACGATTTATGTCATACACCAACACAAAAGTTACTACAAAATAAAAAGGTTTTCAAGCCACTAACTCGAATTAATTCTGTGTGGTCTCTTAGTATATGAAGTGACAGAGTGGTTAAGGACATTTTCTCTATCTTTGGACTCCACCAAGAACAACCACCACATGCACACGTGACAAATGTGTGAATGAATGTGGAAAAGCTGGTCGGTACGTGGTGGTGCAGTCTACAATCCACCATGACAACTTATTTCTTCACAGTTTTAGGGAGGTGTGGTGGGGATGCTCTGCTGGGGTGCTGTTGGGTCGGCTGTAATCGCGGGGTCCTGATGCCAAACAAACCGCGCCAGATGGTGACCAGAATGCACTGTCTCTGTTGTGCACATTTATTAAACCTTAGATCTCCTTCTCTCCTCTCTCGCAGTGCTCTGGTCTCGTGTGTG
Source organism: Girardinus metallicus (assembly GCA_903067095.1). Taxonomy (NCBI): domain Eukaryota; kingdom Metazoa; phylum Chordata; class Actinopteri; order Cyprinodontiformes; family Poeciliidae; genus Girardinus; species Girardinus metallicus. Next base: position 20,833 of record CAEGAE010024983.1, read on the forward strand.
CTTGCGCATTCATGCGTATTGGGTCCTTCCCCCCCCACCCCGGTCAACTGAAAACGGCATGCTTGAACTAGTGAGTTGCGGATGCTGCGCTCGTTATCAAAAATACCCTATCCTGCAGGGAGTTTTGAAGTGATGCTGGACAGATTTGCACACGGGAGGGGGACGGAGCTGTTTCTCGGCGTGACCAACTCTTAAAAGGCATTCATTAGAGCCCGGCTCCCTTTTCAGCGCGATTCGCCACACGGCTTACCCAGTTTATACACTCTCACCCACACAGACAAGCACAGATTAGGCACAAGTGAAAGATACTTCAGTCAGTGTGTCCACTACAAAGTTCCTGTGCATGAAAAAGGGAGGTAGTCAGCCACTTCAAAGAGCAGAAAGGAAAAAAAAAAACAGAGAAGGTGAGATGCTTTAATGTCGAGACAGCAAGTGCTTAAGTCACTGTGTAGGAGTGGGCGCACAGCAGCTTGTTCCTGCTGAAATATTATGTTTTAAAAGGTGTATTAAGACTTGAATGCGGCGTGCAATAATGCATATAATTAAGAGGTATGTCTGATGAGGATTTAAAATAACTGCGTCTCCATCATTTTTGGAGAGGGCGAGAGAATCATGTAAATGATTTATAGTGATAAAAATAACTCAAAAAGGAGAATTCTTGGATATCTTTCTTTCTTTCTTGGATTTATCTCCCGATCCATAATCGTTCATCGTAAAAGTTGCACGAATTAAGCTATCCAAGGCGGGGTTTCCACCCACTTTCCCCTCCTTTCTTGCGCCTCCTTTCTCTCCTTCTTTGGATATCAAGTAGCCACCAGCCAGCTTTTGATTAAAAAAAATCGTTTGTTTTTACCGGGGCATGTCATAAAAAAGAAGGGGGAGCAGAAGCAGAAGTGCGGCAAGAAAATTTGAGGCGGGATCTTTCGTTCTTTCCTCTTTCTTTTGGGTAAAGTCTGCGCGGAGGCAAGCTCAAACGGAGAGAGGGAGCAGAAGAGAGCGCACGGCGCACAGACGCAAGGAGGAGAGGGAGAGAGACGCGCAAATTTCTAGTGGTAAACTGACTGGATACACGCAACAAAAACTCTGAGTGATAAGAAAGGATGGTTGTGAGGAGAATCAGATGAGTTTATGGGACCTGGCAAAAAATTAAATCAGTCTCTATTTAACTACTGCGTGTTTTTGCAGAAAAGGCAATGCAGTTGCTGATTGCGCGGCCAGAGCATTTCTTAAGTTAAAGGTGCCACTGATCTTTTTTTTTTTTTTTTGTAGCCATTTTTCCAACAGGACAAGCAAGTAGAAAATGACGGGACTCTTTCTAACAAGAATGCTGAGAGTTGCCACGGTTTTTGTGCTCGCAGGGCAGCACGTTACCGGCAAGACGCTGAAATATCAGATCTTCGAGGAGCAGAAGGTTGGCACTGTAATCGCCCGCTTGAGAGACGACGTCGCGGATGTTTTGGCAAAACTTCCCAGCTCGGTGTCTTTGCGCTTCAGAGCGATGCCGCGGGGGAGCTCCTCTTTCCTTACTGTGCGTGAGCAGGACGGAGAGATCAGCATCAGGACCAAAATCGACCGCGAGAAACTCTGCGAAAAGAATCTTAACTGTTCCATCCAGTTCGACGTCCTGACGCTCCCCACCGAGCACCTCCAGCTGTTTCACGTCGAATTGGAAGTGCTGGACATTAACGACAACGCGCCGCATTTCGCCCGAGCCCTAATCCCTATCGAGATCTCAGAAAGCGCGGCCATCGGAGCGCGCATCCCCCTGGACAGCGCCACAGACCCTGATGTCGGTGAGAATTCCTTATACACTTACGCACTAGAGCCAAATAACAACTTCAAGATAGACGTGCAGTCTAGGAGCGACGGAGTTAAGTACGCCGAGCTGGTGGTACTTAGGGAGCTGGACCGGGAGGTGCGCTCCAGCTACGAACTTCAGTACACAGCCTCTGACAGGGGCGTTCCCCCAAGAACAGGAACGACCCTTCTCAGGATCAGCATCGCTGACTCCAATGACAACAGTCCGGTTTTTGAGAAGTCCTCGTATGTTATAAATCTGCCTGAAAACTCACCTGTTGGCACTCTGCTTATTGATCTGAACGCCACAGACGCGGACGACGGCACAAATGCTAAAATCGCATACTCATTTAGCAATCACGTGTCTCCTAAAATTATTGAGACGTTCAAGATTAACACCGACAGCGGTCACCTGACTCTCATCAAGCGTGTTGACTATGAGACAGTAAATTCTTATGACATTGACGTGCAAGCTCAAGACATGGGTCCAAACTCCATGCCTGCTCACTGCAAGATCTTGGTCAAAGTGGTAGATGTGAATGATAACAAACCAGACATCAGTATTAACTTCCCCTCTCAGGGGAATGGAGATGCAGCTTATGTATCTGAGGCATCTCCACTGGACACATTTGTTGCTTTGGTGAGAGTGGAAGACTTGGACTCTGGGTTAAATGGAGAAGTTGAGTGTAAACTTCATGGTCAAGGTTATTTCAAACTGCAGAAAACCTATGAAAACAACTATATGATCTTGACCAATGTGTCCCTGGACAGAGAAAAGAGGTCAGAGTTCAGCCTGACTGTTGTGGCTGAGGATAGGGGGACCCCGAGTCTCTCCACAGTCAAACACTTCACAGTGCATGTTACAGACGAAAATGACAACCCGCCACGCTTTGAGAAGGGACAATATGAGATCTTCAAATCGGAAAACAATGCCCCTGGAGCGTACCTGACATCTATCACAGCCACTGATCCTGACTTGGATGCCAATGGACAGGTGAGCTACTCCATCTTGGAAAGCTTCATTCATGAAAGTTCCATTTCCACCTACGTCACTATCGACCCCTCTAATGGTGCCATTTATGCTCTGCGCACATTTGACCGGGAGGAGGTGAATAATATATCCTTTGTTGTGCAAGCCAAAGACGCGGGTAAACCTCCACTTACCAGCAACACTACTGTTGTTCTGAGCATTCTGGATGAAAATGATAACCCCCCAGTCATTGTGGTCCCACAGTTGTGGAATTTTTCAGCAGACATTCGTGCTTCAAAGTTCACAGAGGCTGGACGTTTAGTGACAGTGGTCAGGGCGACAGATCGTGACACAGGAGTCAATGCTGAGCTCATCTGCTCTATTGTCAGTGGCAATGAAGAAGGGTATTTTGTTATTGAGCCGAGAACATGCAAGATCCAAGCCAACACCAGTCTAGAGAACTTCCCACATGAGCATGCTGAGCTTACTGTGTTGGTCAGAGATCAGGGAACTGAGAGTCTTAGTGCCAAGGCAGTTCTAAAAATCAACCTCCATGAGAACATGAAAAACCATGTACAGCCAATGGACCAGGGGGGGTCTCCAATCAATATATCCAAAATGATCATCATCATATTGGGAGTAATCGTTGCCAAGCTCCTGGTCATCATGGTGGCCTTTGTCACCCGCTGTAACAGGGAAAAGAAAGAGGCAAGACACTCTTACAACTGCCGGGTGGCTGAGTCCACCCACCAGCACCACCCAAAGAAACCTTCACGCCAAATTCACAAAGGTGACATCACCCTAGTGCCCACAGTGAACGGCACCCTCCCCATCAGGGCCCACCACCGCTCACCATCAACCACACCTCCAATGGACCGGGCCCAGATGGGAATTCCACAGAACCATCACAGCCGCCAATCTCTTAATAGCCTGGTGACCATCTCGTCCAATCACATCCCGGAGAGCTTTGCCCTGGAAATGGCACATGCAACTCCACCAGTGGAGGTAAGCATGAGCAGACACGCATACCTCAAGTTCCTCTAAATTATTTCTAATGCGATTCATTAGTCCTAAATTTGCTATTTCTCACCCACACCCTCTCTCTCTCTCTTACTCTGTCTCTCTCTCACTCTAGCTCTCCCTCTCCCTCTCTCTCTTGCACACACACACACACCAGCCTTTCTCCTCCTCCACATACAGCTGTCTCTGAGCAAATTAAGTCATCTCCAAATGTGACAGTGACTTAATCAAAAGTGCCCTGTAGTTCAGACTGACTCTCATTAAAACTGATGATGATTATAGATGCCTTTGTCTTTACCTTGTTTACACCCTGTTACCATTACCTCCATCATTACCATGACTCAACTCCTAGTCATGTGCTTCCATATTCACGTAGTCTCATCGCACTTCCAGTACCCCGTTATTATTTTTTCTCATTTTAATGTCATCCATTTTGTTTCACCCATTTTAAGTAGCCTCTCCATCATCCATTTTGTGTTTACTCATCCATTATTTTGTCTTCTGTCTTGTCTCTTGCTCCCCTCATCCCCTCATCTTCAATGTCCCATTTTTTATTCATTTTTCCCCTTTTCTTTTTGTTTGCTTTATTTTTTTTCCTTTGTTTGTCATTTTTTTGGGGATGTAGCAAGTCTCACAGCTTCTGTCCATGCTCCATCAGGGCCAGTACCAGCCCAGACCCAGTTTCCGTGGCAACAAATACTCCCGCAGCTACAGGTAATTTACCCCAAACCCCCAGTCCTCCTCGCCCATTTTTTTTTCCTGAAAAGATTATCCTTTGTTTACTTTCCAAACCACTTGTTCCTCATTGTGTAGTTAAATTTCACTTGTCAGTTGATCTGTTGCGTGATTTTATGATTTGTTAGTGTTTTCCCACATTCGAATTGTTATCACACCAGTTTCATTCAGTCTAAAGGAATGCAACTCATTTGTCTGACAACAATTTCCATGTATTTTTCATTGAAACCAGGCTGTGGTTGTAAAAGTCCACATCCATCAGAACTTTCATCATAATATCCCCTTATAACATCTAAGTGATAGATTTAGTGATGCCCCTGGTGGCTGCTGTAAAAGATTTAATGACAGGATCTACCTGCAATGTAGAATTTATGGGCCAAACCTTGTCTTGTGATTTGACATATTGCAGAAGCAGCTTCAAGTCTGATATGATAGATCTAGTCTCCTCTGAGGGCAGACTGATTCATCCAGCTTTCCATGTGCACTGAAACATAAACTTGCATCATTGATTTTCAAACAGCACTATGCTGTTTACAAATTATCTCACTGTGTTTTCTGTTCCTAGGTATGCATTACAGGACATGGACAAGTTCAGCCTGAAGGACAGTGGCCGTGGGGACAGTGAGGCGGGGGACAGTGACTGCGAGATGGGGCGGGAATCCCCCGTGGACAGGCTGCTGCTGGGGGAGGGGTTTTCTGACCTAATGCACCTCGAAATGCACCACCGACTCCACCCAGGTGAGATCTTTTCTACATTCCCTTTCTGCCTGAACTGCCTCAACAGCTGGCGCCACACGGCAGCGCTTTTTTCTATTTCCTCCACTTTTTGCACCTTTCTCAGCATGACTTGGCACCAGTCAGTTCCCTCACATCCCCGACACCTTCTGTGGCAGTATCTCAGCTGTCACCTCTCGTTTTAGAGGATTATCACACTTTACTTAAATCTGTTCTGTAAAACTTGTCATTTTGCAATTTCTAAATTGCTCTAATCCACTTGGAGTAAACTCAAGGGGATGTTGGGACTTAACATTTCCACAACTGATCTTTCTTTCTTTTTACTCCAAATTTGAAAGAATATGATACTGGCCTAAGCAAGCCATCTGTGAGACAGCTCCCAGCTCGTCCAGTCTAATACCTATCTGACAAATTTCAGCACCATGGACAGTATCAAGTCTAAGCTTATTATTTGTCTTTACACCTGCTGTTACGGCCTCTAAATTCACCCTGTTGCAGACACAATCTCCATTGTACACTTCCCCATTCTTCCACACAGCCCTCATTTCCACGCTCGTTATCACACTGAGAGAGGGCACAGCGTGCTGGCTGTTTGTGCGTGTGCAGTTGTGTCTGTGTGTTATCTGCCCCTAAGATAGAGTCGTGTCTGTAAAATCCTCCCCGGAGCGGAGATGAGTCGCCTGTCACTCATCGGTATGCGTCTCAGGGAGCTGTTTTTTTCCCCTCCCTTCACTCTTTTCTTTTTCCTGTTCCCCTTTTTTCCCTTGGTGAGTGACAGTGGTGCGCTTTCATGTCTGAACTGAGGAGAATTCATAGTAATTGCTTTTAGAATGATGTTATTCTCTCCCTCTTCCACTTCCTAGGTCCCTCTCTCCTACTCTCTCTTGCTTGCCCAAAAGCTCCTTCACATCTCACTGTTTTTCGTCTGTAGTCGTTAATGTATTCTAAGGCTTTATTGAGATGGATAAGGGAAGAGATGGTGGACTTGACCATTCTTTATCACCTTATCTCCCCCCACCCCCAACTGCTGTCTTTTCTCTAATTATGAAAGAAATAAAATAGATATAAGAATATGAGCTGATAGTGAGGGTTATCACTGTTTTTCTTCAATCTAATTATCTTTATAGTATAAACAATTTTCAGTTATTTTTTTTTTTTACAAGAGTTTACGTATTTATCTATTATCTATAGAAACATACAAGCAGGTAAATTATTATATAGCTAAATTTTTTGTTGAATATTCACAATTAACATCAAGGTCAAATTCCGAATACACTCATTATTGAGTCTAATAATTATCCACCATTAGGCCTAAATTTGACAATAAAGCCATTGCTGCTTTTATTTGGGCAAATGTCTTAACTATTAAATCAATAAATTAACTATAAAACAACTGACTAACTTGTAAAATATACAAATTTTGAATTTTAAGATGACAATGATATCATTTATTTGTTACTATTAAGTTATTTTGTTAAACCATCAGTTTTTTAAACTTACTTAACCTACTTACTACTCATTTACTATAACATGTTTCAAAAGTGGTTTAGGAAAATATATACTTTATATTAAAGTTTTCAGTTCGCTTGGCTATCGTAGAGTTTATGCTGGCACATGGCGATATTCAACTATTATATTCAAAATAGTTCCTAAGGTTTTCTTTATTGTGCCTAAATATTAAAGTTGCTACACTACTACATTCATACATTTTTGACTTGTTAAAATTCATAGACATATGTTAAATTTTAGTAAAAAACATTGTCAGGTTTAAAATATGGTAACCTAACTAAAAATATATTTGAGCTGTTATTATACTGACAGAAAATGGCACAATTTTTCAAACATGATGTAGTTTGCTCAAAGCAATACATATATCAATGCATATATACACATAACATATTTATCTGAGTTGTTTGCAGTCCTGTCACAAAATGTTAGAAGTCATGAAACCTTCCCAGCAAGTAATCTGAACTTTAGCTTGACACTGTCCTTTTTTCTTGTTTTTGTTTGCTTATTTTTCTGTTTATTTATTTATTTTTTACTTTAGCTACAAGACTATGCACAGATGAATGTCGCATCTTGGGACACTCTGACCAATGCTGGATGCCCCCCGTCTCCTCACCGGCATCGTCCGCAGACTACCGAAACAACATGTACATCCCTGGGGAAGAGTCCTCCCAGCCACCCCAGCTAGATGATGATGAGTCTTCGGTGGACTCAGAGAATCGCAAGAGTTTCTCCACATTTGGCAAGGAGTCTGGGAATGAAGAGCTAGATCTCAGTGGAGGAGGAGGGGGAGGAAGCGATGCAGCTGGGGGAGGGGCTGGATCCCTCCTCACAGAGATGAACTCTGTATTCCAGCGACTCCTACCCCCCAACATAGACTCCTACACTGAGTGCACTGAAACAAGCCCACCCTCATCCTCATCAACCACAGAGAGGGCAAGCAGTCGTGGTGGCAACATTGCAGGTAACTATAGTAACAACGCTGTTCCTCAAGATAGCCGTAGAGGTTTGCTCCCCGGTGGTAAAGGTCCTGCCTACCCTCCTGGTGTAGCTGCATGGGCTGCTAATACACACTATTTAAATCCAGGGAACACATCTGTGGTGAACAACCATGTTTCCTCCTCCTCCTCTCCCTCTTCCTCCTCAACCTCCACCTCCACCAATGGACAACCACCACACCTGAAATGGCTGCCAGCCATGGAGGAAATCCCAGAGAATTACGAAGAGGATGACTTTGACGGTGTCTTCCATCAGGGTCACCAAAGCAGCAAGCGCCGGGACAGTCGCCATGAGGCCGGCATTGATACTAGTGAGCTGGCCCAGGAGATCAACAAACTGCTGCAGGATGTCAGACAGAACTGAAGAGGAGGGAAACAGAAAAGGTCATGAAGGATTTCACTACATTCTGGTACATTCTTGTTTATTGTGCCAAGCTAAAACTGCATAATGACAGGTTTCATTGACTGTTTGTCAGCTGCTTGTTTATGGTACCAGAGTTTCTCTTTGCCTCAGTGATGAAGACTTGCAGAAAATGTAAGACATGGCTCTGAAATTTTGCAGTATTGAAAGCAAGAACTCAAAGAGCTAATTGTTCAAAAGTTGCTTGAATGAGTGTTTCCAAATGAATATCCACTGAAAAAAAAGTACTCTTTCTTCATTTGCAATGTTTACTGCAGAGTGAACAGACTTCGAGTAACCAACTGTTGTGTGAACTAAGTTTTTGATTCTACAGTATACAATATTGTATAGAGTGTCTGTGGAAAAGGCAAACTCACTTGAATATTGTGCCATGTCCTCTGTTTGTTATTATGGAATGTAACTGTACAATTTGACCTTTGTATTTCGAAAATACACTCTTTTTTACTTCTATATATTTATATGTGTCGATGTATGTATGTACAGAAAAAGGAAACAAATGTCTATTTTTTATATTTGTCACTGCATGTCTTAATATCTTTTATTGTGTCCCTGTGTTCTTTGCCCTTTTAATTTTGTAAAAAAAATAATATTTAATTTTGGTTTTTGAAAGTGTGTTTTGTGTGTGTGGGTGCGTGTGGAGGTGGGGGTGTGCTTGTGGGTGTGAGTGTGAATATTAAAATCCTAATTATTCAATGCAGTTCCATGTTGGAAGTGATTTTGTAAGGTAACACTGTGACCAGTGGGTGATAAATAAAGTGGAGGGGATTCATAACAAGGTTAAATTGAATTTTTTTTTTTTAGTGCTCAACATTTCTTTCCCGTGTGTATGTTTTATTAAATTAAACCTTTATGATTTTATTGGTTTGCCATGCTTTCACTTACCCTTCTGTCTCTTAGCACCCCCTAATGCTCAGCCTTAAAACTGCAACAATTTTACTGTGCGTAATCTCTACAGCCTAACCTTCTTCAGACCCTCATCGTATTATTTTCACATGCATGTCTCAGCTAATCAACATGATATTAACTGTGAATTGATTCCCAAATGACCTCTTTAAATTAAACTACATTTGAGCATTAATTTAATTTCATAGCAGGAGTCCTCAGTTTCCTTCGTTGAGAAAGCATCACACTTATACTAAGTAGTCTATGCTTGGGAAATGAATACCATTTGATGATGGCTGCACATGATGAGAAAATGAAAGCATGATATTGTGCAACAAAGTCATACGGACCCATAATGCAATTAAGAGCACACAAGTAGTGAGCCTCCCTGCTCTCCTGCTCACTCTGCTTGTGATTACGAAGGCTTATCTTTGCTTAATACACTTAAGACTGCTCAGGCTATGTACACACAGAGGGAAATGTACCACTTTAAGCTGTAAGGAAATTAACCCAGTGAGGCGTGGCTTCAATAAGGCAAAGTGTAGAATTTGCATACATGCAAATACAACCGCGAGGTTGGGCAGGCATCTGTTGTGTGTTGTGCACCTCCGGAACAAGAGAGCACACATGGAAACGTCTCACTGTCTGCAATCCGTCTGTGGGTGCACCAAACATGCTTGAAAGGACTTGATAATGAGCTCATTTGTCTTCATCATTAAGTAGTTCAAGCTTCAATGAGCAACAAGCATTAGCTTTTAGAGTGAGAGAAACTAGAGTATGCTAGGTGCTAAACTATTTTGGCCTCATTTTATTACTTTGGATATTTAAGTATTAAAATATTATCCTAACTTTTAGTTTTATGGGTGACTTCATGTCTTCTGGTGTACAATTGAATCTCTAGATCTTAAGTCTTTCTCTGTAGTTTTCACCCCCAAAATGTCTTTGCTCTAATTGGTCAGTTCATTAGGTAAAAATGATAAGATGGGTGACAAAAGCACTGTTAAGCTAAGACTATAGAGGGTAAGATGACTTTACAAGCTTTACTCACTCAGACTCTTTTACAAACTTCTGTTGGTGATGCTTGATCTTCTTTGAGTGGTACAAAGAGGAAGTTTTAGTAAATCATTTCAAAGTGAATATAAAGCAAACTAGCTGTGACAATGAGCTAGTAAGTCACTAATATGCTCACTTTTAAGGATAAAAGTGAGTATGTTTCACTCAATAATTTTTGATTTAATCCCTTAACTGTCATGTTCAAAATGCTTACATGTTGTCTAATTGGTCTTTGATGATGCAGGTGTTCTCATGACAGTTAAGAGTTTTAAACAGATAATACTCAAAATGGAAGTGCAGTGAATGATATGCTGTCCAATAGAAACTAAAACAGATAATGTGCTTGGGAGGGACAGACAAGTTGAAGACTATACCTTGGAGGACTTCGCTGTCCACCTCAACCCCACTGACCATTAAACATTGAAGGAGTATGTTTACAAAAGTGGCTGTGCATTTAACTATAGTTGCAAATAAGTAACCACAAACTGCCAGTGCAAATGTACTGCAGCTACGACCATGTTTAAAACACTACGTTGCCATCTTGGTTTGTATGGTTGGAGTTGATGAGAAGCTGTTTTAAAACATGCAGTGCAGATAGATCCAAATATTAGCATAGCACCGTGCTTGTTATAAAGAGTTTTAAAACCACTGCTTTTCTGTACTTTTTTAACATCTTGGTAAACTGAGTGTGTATTAGATAAATCTTTTCCTGTGTGTAATAAAAATCTCCCTTGTTACTTGCCAATTCTTAACACCAACATGTTATTTGCAGTGTGATGTTGTGTTCTCTGCATTTTTAATCTCTAAGAACATGAAAGTACCACAAGCCCTCTATACTGCCTTCACCATATGAAATACAACTAAACTGTACAGCTAAACTCTTCCATAATACAAAGACTTTGAGGAAAGTTGACCTTTTGTCCACAGGTTTATTGATTCCAAGGAAATGTGAAACTAAAACACAAAAAAGGATACATCACTTTTACAGTCCTTTTATAAACATGTACATATAAGTTTAGTGTAACTAAATTAAATACCGTCTCAAATGAATTAGCAAAGTTGTGCAAACTTACAATAAACATTTTAAATTATTTGACATCTACCTCAACAACCAGAAATTATATAAAAATAATGATGCACAACAATACATTAAACACAACGTACCTACAATGCTTTGTCAGGGCAAAGGTGTATGCAGATGGGACTGGACTGACTGTACACATGGGTGATATGAATCTAACTCTCAGCCTGGTTTCCTGGCCAAAGCCACATGACATGCAGCTGGGCTGCACCTTTCCAAGGGAAAGCCCCCACACATTGACACACCCACACAAATCCCCAACAACACATCTTCTTTTTAATTTCTGAAATTCTAAAAAGCTATTTAATGAAGCAGAATAACAAAAGTTATGTTGTGTGTTCTGTTTCAAAATGAGATTGGCAGCATATGATGGATGATTTTTGGCAATGAGACATTTTTTGGCATAGGGTAATGGTGTGTGTAATAGAAAAGAAAGAAGACTACACACACAGGGAAGGAGCCATTTATTACTACTCACGTAGTTAATTTTACACAAACACAACATGGCACTGATAGGATGCTGAAATATCAACTCCAGCTTGTTATTGTCTCGGTAAATCCACCAATAAATTGTTTGTCAGTCTTACTTGCTTTTTCATTCACACCCCAAAACCTCCTCTCCTCTATTTTCTCTCACCCCGTCTGTATTCCCACATATCTCACTTTCATCTTCTGGCTATTTCTGTCTGTTCATCTGTCTGTTTGATACTCACATACACACGCACCCATAAATATTCCCCTTCACACATAGGCAAGCACACGCACACACACACGGACGCGCACACACACCAATCCAAATCCCAGCAGCGGCGTTCTAGGCCCATATCACATCTCCACGTCCCCACAGACATTAGAATTTGTAATGCTCTTCTGGTGCTTCATCTCATCCTGTCATTCTGTGAATCCTCACTAATCATAAGGCCTGTTTTTTTTTATTAATTGTTTTCCTCACATCACCTTGACAAAAGCATTAAACACACACCTTTTTTGATGCATCTTTCTTTTAAGACAAGCTTCAAAATATCAACAAGCTCCCACATTCCCCATTGCATGCTGAGTTGATTTACTGATTTTTTATTATGACAGGAAATTAAGAAGGTGTAGAGTTTGTGTTACGTGGGCTTATTGGGTTGGCTGACCTGAAATCAGCTTTTCATCTGAAGTCAAAAACAGTACTCTGACCCACAGCACAGGTCTGCTGGCCCAGGGTGGAGAAACAGGATATTGGCCAGCCTGTAATATAAACAGACAGAACAAGCCGGGGTGACAGAAAACACCCAGGATGGAATGCTTTATCTTGTTCAAGGTACTTCTTGTATAGATATTTTGATCAGGTGGTTCACCTTCAAAAAATAAAAAAAATATATAATTGGTTGTGTTACTGTGAGGAGAACAAGACAGACCAGTCTTAGAAGAAAGAAATTGTTTTTTGTCATTCTAGCCATTACCAATTAGGGAAAAGTATTAAAGAAAAAGATAAATGAATGACTGAGGTAAATTCAGCAGCACCCACCTACTGAAATCAAAAAGCAGTTGCTTAATATTATTATTATTTATAATGTATTGAGGAAAGTTTATTTTTGTCCCTTATGAAGTAATGTAATCAATGATCACAAACATTTAAAAAGTCTTCATAATCACATTTAAATCCATAAACTCAAATGAAAATTGTGTACATGTATATGTGATAATTCAAAATATAATTTAATATAAAAGCAAATGACCATAATGAATACTCAGCATAACTCTGAATGTATGCGTTTTTGTTATGCTAATGCAATATCAGGGTGTATTTGTCCAGAAGATGGCACTGTGGGACTTATATATATCAACAAGAAGTAGATAGCAAGCTTTCAAGCCTGCCCTCAAACCTCAGCCTCACATTTGGACATGGCCTGCAGAAGACTTGTAGAGTGATGTGGGAAGTGCTAAGACTGAGTCATTTTGTCACTCTAATTGCATATTGGTTCATGCATCTACAGTTTGCCCTCTTTGATTTTGTTCAGGAAGGAATTGTGAGATGTTAATTCTCTTCATTTATTTATTTATTTTCCAAGAGAGAGAAAGAGAAAGTGGATGAGTGCTTCCACTCATTGTCGTGCCGGGAAGTGTGCATGTGAAAGATTGTAAGTGTGACTATGTGTGGAGATAAGCTGGTGCAGTGTGTTCTGCGTGTGCGTGTGCATGGGTGTGTGAATGGGTGTGTTTGCAGTACTCTCTGCCTCTAATAAATATCCCCATCCAGCGTGCCATTTAGAATTGGAGTGAAGCCAGATGCATGCGCTCTCCCTTACCTCGTCTCCCGCTCTCTCTTTGTACAATTGGATTAGTTCAGAGTGATATGGACTACAGACAGAATCTCGCTGCTGCAGTCAGTTACTTGGCCCAGCGCCACATCATACAGATGCATGCACATAGACAAGAATGCTACATACAAACACATAATATCCCACTATTATCACTAAACCCAGAGGGCGAGTTAGTTGTTGAGATATGCAGATGGCTTAATTACTGCATATGTACAGTCACAGTGGTGCATGTGAGCCTGTGTGTGACAGCACTGAATTAAAGTAAGACAATTTTTTGTTCAGGGTTTTGACTTTCTGTCCTGGCCTAGATATTTAGCATCCAAAAGTTAAAGCGTATTAGGTACATACTTGGCTGTTTTGACTAAGTAGATCAGAAAGGGTGAAATCAAGTGTCATATCGCTTCTGAAATTTAGTACATTTCAATAACTTTTTAAAGTTGTATTCAGTGTATTTGGATGTCATAGACGGGTTGCAGTGTAAATTTAGCCTATGTGATGGGTAGAGGTGATTCAGTCTCTTTGAAGACAGCTGGATCTACCAGATCTTTCCTTTTAAGGAGACATTTGAAAGAAGAGCTTAAAAAACTATGCAGAGCATAGCTTTTAGTTCTCAGCCAAGAATCAAAACTTACCAGACAACAAGGATTTAAACTGTGACAGGATTTCAGCAGACCTGAGACGTTTGGATTACACAGGGCTTTAAAATGAATGAAAAGTCAAATTCTACAAACCACTGTGGAAACCTAAAAGACAATATGAGGGAAGCTAAAAACTCCCACGAATAAACATGGCCAACTACACAGCCCTGTGGAACTCACTTGTTAAGAGAAACCACTTAGCATGTGACTTCTGAAGGTAATTTGCTGCTTTGATTAATAGACTTATTGCTTGCATATAAGAGTGAAGGCCTTTATTCTCTTCCCCTTATGCTGTGAGTTGGAAGCTGACAAGTTTGTGATCCGCTGTGATCAATAACTGCGACATTTTGTTTGACTCTCAGGCCCAGATGCTGAATCCTCACAGTTATTTTGATGCATTAATTTTTTTGAAGCCTTTCCTCATTTAAAGTGTTTTAACATTCAACAGAAGAAGAAGCTTGGTAGGTTATTCTCTACCACACAGTTTTCATTTAATTTCCTCTGTGGCTAAAGTTGAACCAGAAAAGACAGTAAACGAATGTCGGCTTTCCTCGACTCTAGGATTTGACTTTTGCTTCTGATGCCAATACATAAACATATTTTTCATGGAGCAGTTGCACAATGACAATGAGAAGAATATTCAGAGTTCCTGGCAGAGACAAAAGAAGTGGAGCTGCAGTTATTTCCCTGATGACCTGTCTCCCCCATGTGACCTACTTCCACTATGGGTTAAGTCAGATTCCATCCTTTCAGTAATTCATCTTGCTTTACTCTGTGTGGGTGCATGTAGGTGTGAGTGCGAGTCTCTGTGTGTTTGTTTTTAGGTGGGAAAGAGCATACACTTATTTTTATACTGATTTTCCAGATTTATTAATCAAACGGTGTTAACAGTAAAAAAAAGTTGTGTGCGTGTGTGTTCAGTAGTGAGGTTATGCCAGATGCCAGTTACACACTGGTCAACAGGAACACTGAGCCTACTTGACCTGGTTTATTCAAACCAAGAAATCAGTAACAGAGACTCCAACCACTAAAGTAGGTTTTTTTTTTCTCGCCACATTTGAAATCTGTGTGGTTTAAATGAAAGTATGATCGACAGGATGACGTGATCAGTCCCTTAAGTAAAGAAGCAGAGCTATTCTGGACATGTTTTTGAGTTTTGGAACAATAACAGCCTGAGTATCTGTGACTTAATGCCAGATACTGCACATGTCGAACATGCCAGTTTGTGACCACTGAATTATTTACAAGAGTAGAAATATGTCACGTTCTATTTCTATTGTTAAATTTGAAGTCCTTTTTGATATAATTGAAGTGAACAAAGCTTGTATTTGATTATTGGGGATGAACAATAAAAAGATCTGTTGTATGTATAATGCCTTTGAATGATATTAGATGTTTCTTGGATTCATTGTACAGAACCATGCATTTATTTGAAAAAAAAAAAAAACACAAGGAGTCAGGGATGACGGGCGGTGAACACTCCCATCTCAAACAAATAATGTCTTCAATCTTCATGTTAACTTCTGTGTGTGAAATTGGTCTGTTCTCTAAATTTTTAACAGGTAATATGATTTCTCCCAATTTCCTAACCACACATAAGTTTGATTTTTTTTTTTTTTTTTTTTTTATCAGCAGAGAATTACCAAATAGAGATAATTCAGTAATCCTTACTGAAACACGTTTAATCTGATATGTTCTCAGACAGTGAGGGGAAAAAGATTTGACTCCTTTTCACAGTGTATTCAAATGTCTGTCAGTCCTCTGATACCTGATTGTCAGCCTCAGTGATACCAGTGGCACCTTCTTAAGTGCGACTCGAGTCTCAAACTCGAGTCACCATTCCTTTCAAATGTTATTGGACTAATGCAAGAATGATATCATGTTAGATAGCCTATAAAAAATTGGATTCTTTATCTTTTTTCGAAAGGCTTTCCTTAAACTAGAGAGAAAAAGATTGTCAGCAATCTACTACTGTGCTATATCTATACTACTTTCACATTACTACTTTTAAAGCATGTTTTAAAACTAAAAATAAAATGTTCAATTGAATAAAACTTTAAACAAATAAAAAAACAACATTCACATTTGAGGGTTAACATAAATCAATGTTTAAAGAATCTTTATGATGCACTTTGGAATATACTAAAGGTTTATTTTTTTGGGTGGAGTTCAACACTCCATCTCGGGACAGTTGTGTTGAGGTCTGTAACCTCTAGGCGCCCACTCCAACTACTGCCAAACACGATGCTCTATTTGGTTTTTCTTAATTAAATGCATCTCTGCAGGAGAAACTTTAACTTGTAAACACAAGCATTTCAACAAAACCTTTTTTGACATTATTTAGGGAGTTCATTAACGCATTCATGCATCCACTCATTGTTGATATTTTCTTAACTATGAGGGGTTGAGCTTATAGTCCAACACTGACTGTAACACTTATTATTATAAGTAGCAGACATTTTCAGTCATCACATTCTAATAATTTTACTACAGATACATAATAATAATTGCATATTTAATGTTTATCCATTAGCATGTCTGACCCTACAAATAATAAAGCACAAAATAAAACTCTTATCTCCACAGCTGCTGTCAATTCTGAAAGAGAAAAGCAGACATTAGTGTGTGCTTCTTTCCTTGGCCCTTAATCACTCAGAGGGCCAATACTTTTCCGGCTTAATTATGTGATTTGTAATTATAGAATACAAAGAAACTAGGATTGATCTCACCCAGTCTTGAAAAGGATTAATAAAAATACTAAATGCAAAGGGATTTATTAACATATAAAATATGTATTAATGCCAAGTTTCGCTAAAATAAGAAGTTACCGAAGACAACAAATTAAGAGTCGTCTGGGAGCTGAGAGTCAAACTTCCCATTAGAACACTGCAGACAAGTTAAGTAAGAGCTAAAGTCAAGGTATGTTTCCTGAGCAAAGGTTAGCCTGAACCAATTGTTCAAATATTTGTTTGCCTTTAGGTGCCATGTGGAAAAAGCTTTGTGAAGACTAAAATCCTCAGAATAAGATTAAGAATTGTTCAATCTGAGAAGTGGCTTGAGTCACAGAGATATGGGGACAGCAGATTAACAGAGACACCAGGCACATCTTGGAGGAAGGTGAAACAGTATCCAGATGGCTTTTGATAAATTGAGGCCTGTTTGGGTCACATAGCTGTGTCTGTATGAAGATCAAAGACTTAGAACCCCTCAGAAGACCCAAGCAGTTGCGTCACACAGTGCATTCCTGATCAAAATGGGTTCCTGCATCGCCTGATATCAGACAGAACTGACAACTCGTTACATCCTATTAGGTAGACAGATTTAAATGTCTGCACATCGGTAAAGAACAGCAAAATTGCTTGAAACATTGCCAAGAATCTCAAGAGATTGCAAAACAAAAGCATTTTGAGTTTTCAGAAAGAGAATTCAACTCTGAATTTAAATATTTATGACCGTAAAAACACTTGTCCTAGGGATTAAGTCAATTAGTTAGTTAGATATTTACTTGTTAGTATAATGGCTGTTGAGTTGGAGTGCTACAGTCACAGAAAAAGCATACCTTCGCTGAGAAAAAGACCAAAAACATTTGTAAAAAAGTTGTTACAAAAAGGAAAAAAAATGTATTGAAACCTCTGGTGTTTATACTTTTATTGTGGCCCAATCACTTGTGCCAATAGGGACTTAGTGCATAATCTTCTTCTAAGACATTTCTCAATATTGGAATATACTGAGATAGAGATTATTGAATCTTTTTCTTTTCAAAATCGCTCTAAATTGCTGGACATGGAGGAATGTTTTGGGATCAATTTCCATTTTCTGGTGAAGTTGACCGTATTTTAACATAAAACCATACCAGAAACATTTTCTTTTTTTTTTTGCTGCTGGCATGTTCTCCGTGGAGGTTTTTAATTTTACCCAATCGCTAAAATTTGACTGTGACATATGTAAGCTCGACACTATGAAGTTTACTGGAAATTGCCTGCGCTGTAAACAACCATGCTCCACTGCAAAGAGAGAAGTATCGAGCTGATGGAGCAATGAAGGGAAATGAGAATTGAGTGGAATTGCATAGAAAGGCAATTACAGGGCTAATAATTTTATACATTTCATGGTCATTTCTGAACATCAAATTCATCCAATGAAGACATAACGTGAAGGCTCTACACATGAACAGAGTGGAAGAGAAGAGATATTCTTCAGATAAAAAGTTTTTATTTGTTGCTGTGTTCACAATCTTTATCTGATGTCAGTTTCAGTTACCAAGATATATCAACTAGAAAACATGCTTAGCTTTTGTGCTGCGACATTGAAACGGTTAATTTAACTCAACTTACAGATCCTTAGACAGCAAGCGCGACAAGGATGGCGGCATAAATGGGGAAAATCTGATTGAGATGAGTAATTATTTTATGTTTTTTTTTCAGTTAAAACATATGGGACTGGCTTCATTAAACTTCTGAAGCATGTTACATTTACTGGATAACCAGGGTAACAATATGTGTAATTTTCATAAATGTCGTCCAAAATAATAAGAACTCACTCAAGACATTTGATTAATAGTATTTAAAAACCGTAACCTTCAGAAAAATGATATTTACTATATGATTACTAGCTTGCATTTGTTTTGTATCAATAATTAACTTAGCATTTGTAAACATGCTATTAAATTGAGATTAGAATATTTATTTCAACAAGAAATGACCAATTATTAACAATAACTATAGAATGAATAAATAATTGTAGAATGTTAATGAATGATAATTATTAAACTCTTTCAGGTAACACTGATGCCATTGCATTCATGTACATGTTAATGTTTTCAGAGTGATTGATAATGAGATAATGAGAGAGCAATGATCAGTCTTTTCTGAGATGGAGTGATGCAAAAGCTGGTAAAAGGGACGGCAGGGCACTGGAGATGGCTGACTGGACTGTCAAAATAAATTTCAAATCAAAGTGATCAGAAATTAATTTATCACATGTTAAAGCTAATGCAAGCATTGCAACAAAATATTCTGAACTTTCTCAAAGATTCAAAGACTGTAAGAATGTAATAAATTATGAAGAATCAGTGACATTAAAATCAAATAAAGAGTTCTAGAAAGTCCGTCCAAGCATGCCATTACGTGCTGGTGTTGAATCTGACCTGGGTAGAGAGGGGAAAGGATGTCTTGTATAGATAAGTAAGGTCCTTGGAATTTATTCCAACAATTTTGGAATATATGCACAACAAAAAGTATATCTCTGCTTCTAACAGGTATAATTTCAAACAATACTAAGAGTAAGAACAGACTCAATAAAACAGAAACGAAACATCCGCATAAAAGTGGAATTCACATTAAATCATCAATCTAAAAACACCCTCTGACAAGAGTCCATATGGAGTTCGAAGGCCGGGCTATCACCAATCACCGTTTTCAGGTACTTGTACTGATTTGTGACTTTTACTTTTTTGTCAGAAATTACACCAGGTAGTTGATTAGTACAGCTCCTCCTGAAATCTATGACCATCGCTTCACTCTTTGTGATGTTAATGTGTAAAAAAGAGGTTTCAAACCAGTCAGTGGACTCCCTGATCACTGCCCAATGATCAGGGTCACCACTACTAAGAAGGGATACAATAACTGCATCGTCAGCAAACTTTAAAATATGTTGCTGAAGGTGCTGACTGAGACAATAATTTCTGTACATGATAAATAAAAGGTGAGAAGACACAACCCTGGGGAGGATAAGACAACATACAGAAAGGACCCTGTTTACTTCCACTCTCCGAGACCTAACAGTAAAGAAGTGTATACGCCAATATCTGAGGGCAACATCAGCATTAAAAAGGTACTTTAACTTTTTAGCTGAAAGACAGATGTAAAGAAAGGCAGAACAGAATTCAATCCATAAGAAATTGGGCAAAGGTTTGTGAACCTTCTAGGTTTTTTAAAATCAAATTTAGAAGTGTGGGATTTGCATCCTCCATGTCCCAGCTAGGCATATAATAAAACTGAAATTGGTCAATATGAGAATTGGTTTTGGCTCAAAAAAAGCTGTTTGATGATCTTTTCAAAAGATTTCAGCACTAGCAATGTGAACACACATTCAGGGAATGGGGGAGACTTTGAGTTTAGGAACTAAGAAATCATGATCTGACATAAATTTGTTATAAAAGTATTACTGATTAAACTTTAGCTTTAATAACATAAAGCTACATA
>CAEGAE010024990.1:0-87766 GCA_903067095.1 Girardinus metallicus
TATATCTCTCTCTCTCTCTCTCTCTCTCTCTCTCTCTCTCTCTCTCTCTCTCTCTCTGTATGTGTATATATATATATATATATATATATATATATATATATATATATATATATATATGTGGGGGCGGGGGTGTGCGTGTGTGTGTCAGTGTGAGCGTATGCGTAAACAAGGGAATCAATGCTGATTGCAAGCAAGTTTGATGATTAAACCAGAAACAATGGGGTAATCAGCTGATGTAAAACAGGCATGAATCAAGAAAAAAGAAGAAAGATCAAAATCAAATGCAGACAAAAGACAATTCAAACAGCATAAACTGGATGACAGAAGTACAGTCACCACACTATTAATCTCCTCAAGATTGGATTATCGTAACTTTCTTTATTTTGGCACGCCAGTGTCTGTTGTCCCTGTCTGCAGCTGGCTCCGGGTCCTGCAGCCAGAATCCTAACTGGAAGCAGAAAAGTAGAGATATCATCAATTCTGTAGCTTCCAGTTGAAGCCTGAATTGCTTTTAAAAATTCCTTTGCTTGTCTTTAGAGCTTTGCACTCCACTGTTCTTTTGACTTTGGTTGTTCCTGGTTCTAGTTTACAGTGTTGGGCAGGACAAGCCTTAATAGCAGCACACTCAAAGTTGACAACAACCTTCCAAGGCTGATCAAGCATGCCTGCTCTGCAGACCTTTAACAACATAACTTAGGTCATAATTGCATTCCTTCACTTTTTTATTGCATTTAATGTTATTGTGCATTTACCATAATTTGTCCTTTATTGGCTGTAATCTTTCTTAATATTTTATATGAAGTAAAGAAGGGTAAGAAAAAGGACAGATCATTTCTTAAACGCATGACATCATTCTTTCCTTGAGGCAGCAATAGTAGAACTGCATCATTGGAATGAAGCTTAAGCCATTATTAGTAGGTCATAAAATGGTTTCTCAGGATTAATTGTAGACAAAAAGCATCTGGCCAACAGAATTTGCTAGAACATGTTTTTTAAATAGTTACTGCTACTGTCCCATTAATGGTCTACTACTTTATTCCAAGCCTCACAGCATGTAATCTCAATAGTAGGTCTTAGACATGCCAGAGACCGATCGTGAGGTCATAAAACTACACAGTCATAGTCTGGACATGAGACAAATTTAAATTTTCTAGACATTAAGCACTGGTTTCTGTCTCACAGAATCTCCTCAAACTTCCAAATGTACCTCCCTCTGCACCCCGCACCCTCTCTCAATGCTAAAGAGTTCTGCACATTTTATTAATGTGTGTCAGAGCTCAGAATTCTCAAGTATTTGTTCAGTTCTTTTTTAAAGAGTGAAATGTGAGAATGGACGGCTTAACCTCGTGGTAAGTTCTTTTCTTGTTAGTAATGCATCACAGCTTCTTCACCAGAGCTCTTGTAAATGAAAAAAAAAAAAAAAGCAATCACCACATTTAAATCAAAAAGCGTGCTAACCATAATTTTAGCTGTGGAAGATTACTGCAAGCTGCGACCAGAGCCACAATCTGCCTACTTGTAGAGACTTTATCTGCTAAGCTTTTGCTTTCCATTTAATCATCTGTTGAGACAAAATAAGTTAGTCTTTACTAAAGACTCTTTAGTGAGGTAACTTGAGTAAATTAGGCTATGATAAAATATGTTATTATCTTTCCAATGGGGGATTTAGCAAAAACACACTGTTAAAAAAAATCAGCATTGCAGACATTCAGACATCATGGCTCATAAGAATCAGCATAAGATGTCAGGAATGGACGTAATCAACAGGGACTGACACAAAGCCCCTCTTAAAACCTGGTATTGTATTCTGGCTGATTGGGAGGTAAGTAGATGGGTTTCACAATGACCTGATCTAACATGATCTGTCTACATGAGGCATTAAAATCTGTCCTGAGTAATCTGACTTCAAGCATCTGCCTTATAGTACATGCAAAAAAACATGTGGTAACCTTACAGCACAGTCAAGCAACAAGTATTACAAAAACATTTATCCAAATGTTTTTGTAACTTGTTCTGCTAAACAAGGAAATTGTCAGATTGAGAAAGTATTTCATGCCACATTAGTACTGATTTGTGTGGTTTGGTGCACTATTTTGTCTGTTTCCATAGTTAAAACGGCCAATACATCCCACCGGTACAGGTATGGTCAAGCTACTGACATCACATAACACAGTCCATTGATTGGGGAGCAGAAAAACATCACAACTTGCAACAAGCACAAGATATACTAGTCTGTCAAAGTTTGCTGTTGCACTTGTATGACTCCACGTTAGGCATTTAGGTTTAACCACAGCTGCCCAGTGAGAGTCCAACTTGTGGTTGAAACATTCTCCAGAATATGTCGAACAATAAAATAGCATACTGAACCCCAACCTGTGCCGTACCACTCAGTGGAAATGAGGCATTAGAATCTGACTTGGGCAGAAGAACATGATGAAGATCCAGTTGAGGAATCGGTTCCAGCTACAATGGATTCTGATGGGTGTTTTAAAGACTGAAACAAACAGAAGAAGAAAATTGCCTTCAGAAAAAAACTGGTACAAACTGGTATTATATTCCAAACTGAAGGTTTTTATTGAATTGAAAGCATGTTCACCAGCCCATTGTAGGCTCACCTGTTGTGCACCTCAAGGTTCTGTATTAGGCTCCTTATTGTTCTTTGTGTGCATGCTACATTTTTAGCACATCTTAAGCTATTTTAGAGAGATTTTTTTACATATAGGTTTCCAGACAAAAATTCTCAACTGCTTATGGAAACTCCAGCTGATTTAGCTACCTATGCTAAATATTCAATCAGGAATTTTGGGCTAAATTTTACTTTAAACAATTATTTTTTTCAAATACAGCCTAGTAATTTTGCTACAACTGCACAATAAAGTTCACTGAGAAATGAATGCGAATAAAAATATCAAATAAATCACAAATGTTCAAAGCCGTAAAATGCGTGATATTCCCCAACACCTTCTATGGTGATGGAATCAGCAGCAAATTTTCAATCTCTTATTATTTAATTTGCTCTGAAATGTTTTTAAAGTGTAAATGATAAAATCAGACAAAATATGAAAACAATCACCCCTGACTGTTCACCATGTGGTTGTACTGATACCCCATGCAGAGTAAAGCAGTACTTGTAGGGCTTTTGTTTGTTTTTGGCTCCTTGAGCCTTTAAAGGGATCAAGGGTGAAAGGGACTGCCTGGGGCGAGAGATGTAGGCTCCTGATTATGCCGGGGGAGAAGAAGAGACATCACAGACTCCTCGTGGGAGAAGAGAGGAGCAGAAAGTAGTAATGGGAGCCAGAGTGGTGAGGAATGATGTCATGAGAAAAGACCGGCAGGCAGCCAGACTAGTCAGTGCGTCGATGGATAGATGGAACAATAAAACTGAGGATAGATTGTGGTAAATGATGAAGTGTGGCAGGAGTCAAATGGTTTTATGGCTGGTAAATGTCTTTTGAACAAACATGCTGAATGAGATACATTTCTGAGTAAATCCTGTCTAGGTGCAAGTATTGCAAGTAGAAGTTCAGAGTTGGCTTACCAATCTTCCCTTCACTGGGCTTCAGTGCTACATTTTTTTTAATAAATCCTACCCTGAAAAAAATAAATGAATAAGTTTAACAGCATGATGGGCTTTTGGTTGTCCTTTTTGGATTCTCAGAGGACTGAAAAGTCTAGTTTTTTTAAACTAAGAGAAACTTGGATTAATTTTTGATTTACTGCAATCTTATGTATGAGGTTCTATAAAATCCATCCGTTATCCAACACTTTACCTTGTAGGTTGTGAGGGGGGCAGGTGCACCAGTTTAATCTTGTTCCACAAGAAAATATGACCCAACAAAACCTCACAATTTTGTGGATCGATATACTTCTAAAATTGTTTTCAGCAAAGGTGTGACATTCTTGATCAGGGGAATGAATATATAGAAGTTTTCCTGAAGGATGATGTTGAAAGTTAGGGTCCACTAATTTTGCCAGTAGGTGTCATTGTTCATCTACTGCTCGTCTTTGCTGTCTGGCTGCAGTTTGTCAAGAAAAGTTCAGAACTTGGCTCAGATAAAGTCTAATGTACTGATAGAATATCACATCTCTAAGATCGCTGCTTGTGACAAATGACATGTGACAAGACTGCGCAATACATTCCTTCAACAGATATTTTTTTTTGTGGGGTCTAAACAGATGTAGGTTTGCTAAGAGGCTGTTTCTGATTTGTGACGACAGTATTCCTCATTCTGCCTCGTAACTGTCCAACATTTCATCTTGTTTCAGCATCTTCTTGAATAGTGTGCAGTTTTAGCTTTCCAAGCTAACTGTGGAAAGAGAACAGTTAGCTTGGAAAGTGGAAGTGTAGATATGTAAGACAGGCAGGATAGGAGGTTCGTCCTTCTTGCTGGAATGTTAAATTACTTCTAAGTTGCTGGTAAGTGTCGAGTTGCCAGAGCTGAATGTACGATTACAGAGATCTTGACACCTACGCTCACACGACCACATAAATCTAACTGAACATGTCATAAGAGGTGAGAGCTGTCCATTCCTCAGACTGAGCTGCAGGCTGACTTTAATGGTTTTGAACAGGAGAGACTATGTTCTGCTTAAAGACAAATTAAACTATGGTTAAAGATGTATTCTATTTTGTACAGTTTTCATCTTAATTCCTGGATGTTACTGGGAATACTGGGATAAAAATACTCCAGCTGTTATTGATTCAACCATATTGTTTCATTTAGATTTTAGCTTTTTCTCAACACAATAAAATTAAATTTACACGAGAAAGGTAATCTATGTAAAAAAAAAAAAAAGACTCTTCCTTCTCCCAGTGCTCCCAGTGCTAACTAGTGCTCCCAGTGCTAACTAGAAGCAACCAGTCAGAGCCAGGAGAAGGGTCACAGGTCTATCAATTATGCCTGTGGTGCACTGCTTACCCAACATTCTCATTCTCCCTCCTTTGATACCTGCTGTGCTGTAGCTTCTCTCCATTAGCAGAACTTATTGTGAATGCTAAAGCCAGTTAGCACGGTCACCAATAACTGTGGATGAATGGTTTTCTTGTAAGAGTAATATGCTAAAAATTAGCATATTTAGCAGTGGGTTCATGAGAATGACTCACAGTGCTAAGATTGGCCTCCTGGCTCCGATTGGTTGTTTTTGTTTTTACATTTCTTCAGACAGCAATTGCAGCACACGAGGACATGGAGGAATATTTTTTGAAATAGTTACATACTGTAGATATAACAGTGTCTTAGAAATACATTTATAACCCTTGGTCATTCCTCAGACATTTGCACTCTCTAATAGATTTAATGCTTGTATTTTATTTGACTTTATAAATCTTGCTGAAGCTGTTCAATGTTATTCTCTGACAAACTTCCAAAGCTTTCACGGAAGAGCTGGAGATTAAATTAGTTGACGGTGGTGGATTTCCTTGTTTAGTGTCAAATTGAAAGATCTACTGAATACATATGTACATCATATTGTTCTGGCTTTTATTTATTAAAGATGTTTATTATTTTTCTTTCACCTTACAGTTAAGTGCTACTCTTGGGTGGTCTATCATATAAAAATTCCAATAAAATTAACTAAATAATTTTCAAGGCAATAGCCTATAATTATCCAAGGACTATTAATCAGATTCAAATGATTAGCTAAAGAAATCAAGCTTTTTGGATTTTGTTTACACTTACCTTGCTACCAAACTGAGTCAGGATGGTTATCAAAAAGATAGATCAGTGAGTCAGTGAGGAACGCCTCTTTAATAGCTAACTGCTGAGACTAAGTTTACACAAATGCTCACAGATTTCCTTTTTATGTCATTAGATCTCAAATGATGATTGTGGTTTAATTTGGAAAGACTGCCACTCTGAAGCAGACTTCCAGATGGGATCACCTCAGGATGAGATGACTCATTTTCATCATTATTTTAGATGCCTGGCAGGGGAGCCTTTCAGACTGTGCATGTGAAAATGTTTTAGTCACACATTCCCTTGATCTCACTCTACAACATTTCAAGCTGCTTCTGTGTTTCTGTGTCCTTAGATAAACAAAAAAAATGTTCCTAAGTCTCATGTGTTGTGAGGTTTCACCGTGTGTTGTGTAAAATGTGGGTGGACACTTGAATGTCATCTTCACCCTTTAAGCTCCAAAACCACAAGCCACATGAAGCTGTGTATTCGCAGCTCACATCTGGAGCATCTGGAAGTTGCAGGATAAACTCACGTGTGCACATTCTTGCACAACCAGCATCCCATACCTCTCATACAGCTTATGTGTTAGAATCTACAGGTTTCAAAACCTAATGAAAAAAATGTGCAATCTTTCTTAATCTCATGCATATGTGTACTCATAAATGTTGCAACTTCTCCTAATTCAAATTAATTTAATGGGCACCTACAATATAAAGTTTTCTTTTGGCACAGTTTTGTACTCCCATTTGGGTCTTTACTGCTTGTAGAAACAACCAGAAACCGGAAAAATTTAATGACCTATCCCAACTTGTCCAACGAAACATATTTGGTCCCTTTTTAATAAAGAATCCAAACAGATATAAATTCTCAATAATAAAAAAACATTTGGAAATTACAAATGTCCTTGGGCTGCCACCTTATCGTGGTGGAGGGGTTTGAGTGTTCCAATGATCCTAGAAGCTATGCTGTCTGGGGCTTTATGCCCCTGGTAGGGTCACCCAAGGCAGTCAGGTCCTAGATGAGGGACCAGACAAAGCGCAGCCTGAAAACCCCTTTGACGGAAGAAAACTTTGGACTTGGTGTTCGCTCACCCAGACATGGGTTACCGGGGCCCCACTCTGGAGCCAGGCCTGGAGGGGGGGCACGATGGCGAGCGCCTGGTGGCCAGGCTTTTACCCTGGAGCCCAGCCGGGCTCAGCCCAAAGAGGAGACATGGATCCCCCCTCCCGTGGGTCCACCACCTATGGGAGGAGCTAAAGGGGTCAGGTGCAGTGTGTGATGGGTGGTGGCCGAGGGAGGGGACCCTGGCAGTCTGATCCCCGGTTGCAGAAGCTGGCTCTTGGGACGTGGAATGTCACCTCTCTGGTGGGGAATGAGCCGGAGCTAGTGTGTGAGGTTGAGAGATTCTGGCTAGAAATAGTCACTCTCACCTCGACGCATGGCTCTGGTTCTGGAACCAGTCTCCTTGAGAGGGGCTGGACATACTTCCACCCTGGAGTTGCCCACTGTGAGAGGTGTCGGGCAGGAGTGGGCATACTTGTTGCTCCCCATCTCAGCACCTGTATGTTGGGGTTCAGCCCGGTGAATGAGAGGGTAGCCTCCCTCCGCCTAAGGATGGGGGGATGGGTCCTGACTGTTGTTTGTACTTACGGGCCGAACGACAGTTCAGATTACCCACCCTTCTTGGAGTCCATTGAGAGGCTACTGGAGAGTGCCCCCCGGGGACTCCCTTGTTCTGCTGGGGGACTTCAACGCTCACTTGGACAATGACAGTAAGACCTGGAGGGGCGTGGTTGGAAGGAACGGCCCCCCAATCTGAACTCGAGTGGTGTACTGTTGTTGGACTTCTGTGCTTGTCACGGATTGTCCATAATGAACACCATGTTCAGGCATAAGGGTGTCCATATGTGCACTTCTCCGGGAGTATGGGGTACCGGGCTCTTTGATATGGGCTGTCAGATCCTTGTATGAGTGGTGTCAGAGTTTGGTCCACATTGCCAGCAGTAAGTCGGGCTCGTTCCCGGTGAGAGTTGGACTCCGCCAGGGCTGCCCTTTGTCACCGATTCTGTTCATTACTTTCATAGACAGAATTTCTAGGCGCAGTTGAGGTGTTGAGGGTGTCCGTTTTGGTGGCCTTAGGATCGCATCTCTGCTTTTTGCGGATGATGTGGTCCTGTTGGCTTCATCAGGTCATGATCTGCAGCTCTCGCTGGAGCGGTTCACAGCAGAGTGTTAAGCAGCTGGGATGAGGATCAGTACCTCCAAGTCCGAGGCCATGGTCTTGAGCCGGAAAAGGGCCTTCTCCAGATCGGAGGGGGAGGTGTTCTGCCCCAAGTGGAGGAGTTTAAGTATCTTGGGATCTTGTTCACGAATGAGGGAAAAAGGGAGTAGGAGGTCGACAGACAGATTGGTGCAGCGTCTGCCATGTAGCGGGCACTGTACCGGTCCATCATGGTGAAGGGAGAGCTGAGTCAAAAAGCGAAGCTCTCGATTTACCGGTCGATCTACGTTCCTACCCTCATCTATGGTCATGAGCTTTGGGTCATGACCGAAAGAATGAGATCGCGGTTACAAGCCGCTGAAATGAGTTTTCTCCATAGGGTGTCTGGGCTCTCCCTTAGAGATAGGCTGAGAAGCTCGGTCAGCCGGGAGGGACTCGGAGTATAGCCTTTGTCTTCCACATTGAGAGGAGCCAGTTGAGGTGGCTCGGGCACCTGGTCAGGATGCCTCTTGGAAGCCTCCCTGGTGAGGTGTTCCGGGCACGTCCCACCAGGCGGAGGCCCCAGGGAAGACACAGGACACGCTGGAGAGACTATGTTTCTCGGCTGGCCTGGGAACGCCTTGGGATTTTCCCAGAAGAGTTGGAACAAGTGGCTGGGGAGAGGGAAGTCTGGGCATCTCTTCTTAAGCTGCTACCCCCGCGACCCGACCCTGGATAAAGTGGAAGAAAATGGTTAGATGGATGGATGGATGGATGAAATTACATATTCCAAAAAGTATGAAGTATTAACAGCTATAGAACTTTTTCACTTTTTCACTACACAACCACAAATTCAATACACTTTCTTCTAAATTGTATGTGATCAACACAAAGACCATCTTAGATCATAGTAAGTTATTTTAAAGTTTGACCGAAAACATATGGGAATGCATTAAAATAGTGGAAGTAAGTGTTCTGGTCAGATTGGACCAACATACACATTTTTGGCCTACATGCAAAACTTTAGACAAAAAACTAACTTTCTGAACATGTTATCTATGCAGTAAAATATGGTGAATACAGCATCATGCTGTAGGGAAGCTTTTCTTTAGCTGGGACAGCAAAGCTGCTCAGAGTTGTTGGAACATGGATGGAGTAGGCTCTAACAGAAAAGTAGAGGTTGAAAAAGACAACTAAACTAAGCCTACAGTTAAAGCTAAAATGGAATAGTTAGATCAAAAGTAAGCACAGTAATGTGTAGCAGTGGTTTGTTCAAAGTCTAGATCTTTCTGATTCAGATCTTCCGTGGAGCAATTCTGCAAGGAAACATGATGAAAAAATAACTATGTAAATGTCAAAGATAGTTTGCACATTTACACCCTTTGAGTTAGTTCATCCCATAAAATCTATGTAAAATGTTATGTCTTATAACCATGTGGTTATAAAGACAAAATGGGATAAACAATCCATCCTTTTGTCTTACAGCTCCTTAGCACCATATCCTTGGGGTTAATGAGTATGTCACCAAGTTCTGAGAAGGCATGTCTAAACATGAATGGAAAATGGTGGGTAACTTTATGCTTCCTAGCAGCGACAGCAGGGATTTTATTTGGATGAGCTGGAACACTGTTATAGTGCTCCCAGATGTTTTCACTACTCATGGGTTGGTAAACAAGATGAAAAACTTTAATTACTCAAGCTAAACAAGGTAAAATGGGCATCCAAGCCATGAGAATGTAAATAAATAATCAAATGTTTTATCTATAAGCTTTTTTTCCCAGAAGCTTATATTTGTTGCCTTCTTGTGTAATATTAAAAAAAATCTAATTTGTTGCAGTTCAACCTACAAGAAAATGAAACAAAATCCAGTTGCCAGAGGACTTTTTTTTTGAGCATCACTGTTGAATAAAAGAGACCAAACATAGTCTCTCAAACTGACCTATGATACAGTAACTTAACACGAGTCCTGGGGCTTTCATTTTGATGCCTTGTTGTTTACTAAACTCTATAATGATGGCCCAGGGGAAACCCCTCCTCTGTGTTTCTATATAGGGGACATCAGTCTATACAAGCAACCATTCAAAGGGGATCTGTGGCCTTTCCATTCTCAGTTGTGGCAGTGGAAGGGGTTTCAAGAAATGCCACATCCACAGAGCAAAAATGAACCCTAAAATTTGCACTATGTACGCCTTTATTTCTGTTTGCCTGGCAGTTCTGTTAGCAGTTACAGATGTTGGCATGGCATTGGAACAGATTTAATGTGGCCTAGTTGTAAAATAACATTATGAATCTTCTGTTCATTTATCTTACAGGAAGAAGTTGCTCCTTCAGACTGGACTTGGATATTTTTTGCTTGTTCATTCATCAGAGTTGTGGTTTAGACCAAGCTCATGTAAGTTAATCCTAGGTATCTACATTGGATAGCTTACACTGGAACCAGGGAATTTGGACTCTACATGAGGTTTGGCTTGTGGAAAGATATTTTCCAGTCCTTTTTGACACAGTGGGTTTTGCTGCCATAGACACAACCTACCACATAAAAGTTGATCTTGGTTTCACGCAAAAAACGTTTAACAGTAACTATAAAAATGAACTATGCTGGGGTGCTGTGAAGCTCCTTAGTATATAAATTAGAAAACGTATGCTATTATAATGCATCTTGGTCATTGCCACAAGGGCTAATGTAGCCTCTGCTTATGGTGTTTCTGTAATGCATGTACAAAGCCTTTCAAAGGTGTTCATGCTATTGAACCATTTTATATTTTGTCATGTTTTTTAAAAATAGAAAACGCAAAAGTATGAGTTCTGTTTTTATTCATCCCCTAAACATTAATACTTGGTAAAGCAATTGCTCAATGCAATTACACCCAGCAGTCTTTTGGGTAATAGTTCTTCCACCTTTGTACACCTAGAAAGCATTTTTTTTTTTTTTGCAATATTTATTTAAAAAAAAAAATGTTCCAGCTTGTCCAAATTGAATGACGAATGTTGTGAAAATCAATGTTTAAGTCTTGCCACAAATTCTCAATTGTATTAAAGTCTGGACTTAAACTAACCCATTCTAAAGTAAGTTTATATCCAAACCATTTAATTGCAGCTCATGCTGATTTAAATGTGTTGGAGAAACTGGAGGCTATTTTACTTTATGGAGATGTGGATGAAACTGTGGACCAATATCCAGAATTAAGTAGCCACAGTCTGATGGTTCAGCTGAACATGTTTCATGCTAAGTATGCTTGCAAGTTCAATGATGAAGTGGTCACATTTCTCAGAGTGATGACCACAGAAGTCAGAGGGTTGTTTGATCAAGTGGAAACGCTTGTTAGATTGCTTTTGGTGAACCCAGTGTCTTCAGCTGAGGCAGAGAGGAGTTTTAGTGCTCTCAGGAGGCTAAAGACATGGCTCTGATCAACAATGGCTCAAGTAAGGCTTAACGATGCTGCTGTGTGCCATGTCCACCAGACAAAACTAGACAATTTAGACATTGATCAAATATGTCAGCAGTTTGTGTCAGTGAGTAACAGAAGAAGGCAGGTGTTTGGCACTTTTAAATGAGTCTGTGCTAGGACTTCTTTCACAGTTTAAGTTTATAATTTTGATGTCAAAATCTCAGATGGAAGGCAGAGGTACTTACCAAAGAATTATAATAAAATAGTTAGGTTCCTCAAACCTCAGCATGACATGGACAAATGTATGCAAATTAAGGATCAGTGTTATATTCTATTTTATAAAATGGTAAAATGTATTAGTTTGGTATTTATTGAATCCAGCTCTCATGGGCTCAGTGAACATCATGATTTAAAAGTCTTGCACCAACAAAAACATGTTGTTGTGCACTATAGTTACAGCCATTTAACTGTGTGTGTGTCAAGCTGTAAATCACAATCAAAATCACAGTTGTACTATATTTGAGGGTGAAGTGTTTCCTGCGCACTAATCAGAAATTTTCATTAGCATCTACATTATGAATCTGTGTTTTCCTGTTCAGAGTTGTTCAGTTTCTGATGTAGAAAGCTTTGACTGTTTTTGTTTTTTGTGGATTTGTCTCTTGTATCTGCTTATTTTGGGGGAAACTTGTTAAGTTTACATTTATGTGATAGTTTTGCACAAAATATATTAGTGAATATTGTAACAGTTATGTTTTCCACTGTAAGCATTAAATTAATATATGCCATTCACATTTTTTGGCTTTATTCTTAAAAAAAAAAGGCATCCCGCAGGTAGCTCCCTTTCCCCATCAGCCGTCCCCACCAACTTTCAACACAAAGTTACACTCTTGCACTGATGACAAGTTGAGTTACTGATTGCTAAGGCATGGCTTGCCACTCCTCTTCATGGGCTGCACTCAGGCCATTGAAGTTCCACAGTCTTGGATTACAACACTCTGCAAGATGATTTGATTGGTCCCATATGTTTTCTACTGGATTCTAGGGATACTACAGGACACTTTATTTGAGGTACCCCAGCTATTCTGTCTGCAATTTGGTCCTGCTACAAACCAATCTTAACATAGACACCCTTGCTGAGTCCATCCTCTCTCTCAGTTGGATCCACCTGCCTACAAAGTTAACCCCCCAAAAAGAGAGAGTACCTGGAAAAAAGCTGGTAAAAGTCTCACTGCTATTTTAGGAGGTTTCAGTTTTACCAATGCACTGAAAGCTCCCTCAGCCACCACCGAAAACCAGTCCATGAACTACACTGGTGATATACCAGTTAGAAGCTAAGCCCACCAGTCCTACCTAGAATCTGAGGGTGGAGGCAGAGCACCCCCAAAACACCATGCCAGTGAATAAGTTAAGTTTATTTATAAAGCAGATTTTATGCAGAGTAGACTTGAGCCAGAAGACCTGAGTGGTCTGGAAGGTTTATAGAACAACAGCAGATCTTTAATGTATTTTGGTGCTAAGCCATTCAGTGACTTATAAATTAACAACAGTATTTTAAAACTTATTGTCTGAGGTACAGAGAGCCAGACTTTAGAGCTAGGGTGATGTGCTCTATCTTCCTGGTTTTAGAACGAACACAAGCAGCTGAGTTCTGGGTCAATTGCAGCTGTTTGACTTTTTAGTCAAACCTGTGAAGTCACTGTTGTAGTAATCAGTTTGACTAAAGACAAATGCATAGATAATATTTTGTTGCGACCTTAGACCTTAATCTGGGAAATGTTCTTCAGATGGTAGAAGGCTGACTTTGTAATTGTCTTTGTGTCTCTGAAGGTTCAGGTCTGAGTCCATAACATCACCTTGATCAGTATAGTTTCTACCTGTAATAATTCAAGCTGTGTGATGACTCTGGAATCGTTCCTTTCTAAGTTAAAAAAAATATTAATTTACTTTGGCTTTTGTTCATAGGAAGAAATTTTATAGCATATCCATACATTGATTTGTACTACGCATCTGCTCAGTGCTTGAAATGGTTCATAGTCACATGGTGACATTTTAATGTCAAATGAACAGTCAAATATTTTAAACTGCTGAGATGACATCTGCTATTGAAAGCTGTTGTTTGGTTTATCACACTCCAATATTTTCTTGCCACTGAGACTTGGCAACAAGCAAGTGAGAGAGGAGGGACCTGGACAGCAGGCCAAATCCATTATTTAAAAAATATTTGTAAAAATTCCAGGAGCTCTAAAATGTCTGAGTTTTAAGCTTTAGCTTTTGACCTTTAGTGACTGACAGCTTATTAAAAGAATTTCCTTTTTAAATTATAAATAAAACATAAAAGGAAGAAAAAAATTTCCATTTCATATTTTGCAGACACAAAGAAATTTTCATGGTGAGACCAGATGTGGAAATCTGGTCTCACCATGAAAGTCTTTATTGTCCGGATAATAAAAAAAAGTGACTCAGGGGAATCTTTATGAGAGGACAATAAAATAATTCCCAGGTCAAATATTTATCTCCCATCACTCACAGCTGTTGTCAGGTGAGCAATGGTAAAGTAACAAACTAAACAGATCAGGGTTTTTTCTTCCCTATTTAAAGTTGCCAAAATTTTTAAATAACATTTTACAGAGATCAAGAGATATGAATACTTTCTCATGGGACAGTATACTCCTCAGGTTATTTATTACAAGTTTATTGTTGTTGTGTGTTAGACCTTCATCCAGTTCCCTTTTGCTACAGTAGCTGCTTTCATTTCAATTTCATAATAAACCTAAACCTATTTGCTTAAATCCTTCTGTTTGGTAAACCATGACTGTAGGTTCCACTGTTCTATACCACAAACCTTAAAAAACATTTAAAGAGTAATGTACCTTGGAACATGACATTAGATGAAGAGAAAGGAGTAAAAGAGCCTCTCTGACGACATTGTGGACATGACTAGTCCTAATGTGCTTTTAATCTAGAATGTCAAAACATTTTAAAGTTCTTAATTAACAAAGCAGATCAATTGCAGAGTCGAAGATTACATCTTTCACTGTTTGACATGCAGGTTTAAAAAAAAAAATAACTTTCTCCACTGTGACATATGAAGCTGCTTTGTGTTTCTTTAATCGATTTTAAGAAGAAAGACTTTTTCAATTCAGTTTTGCTTTGTGTTCTGTGTGGGTGTTCCATTTTCAGATTTGTAAGTGTGGCAGTCACAAGAGGAAACATGCTTTAAAATACAATGTTGCTATTATTATCAAGTAATTGAGTTTCAAATTTGCAAAATAGCTGCAGAGACTCAGCTTTTAATGTTGTACACCTTCACATTTGGAACTCAGTTCCTGAGCTCTTCCTTCCAGTTTCTCAATTCAGCAAACATAGCCAGTTGGCTTTGAATTTAATTCTTGAAACAGCATCTTGAACCTTTCATTTATCACTTTTCCCTCAAATATTTAAATTGCTTGTAATTTAATCTGTTTATTAACTGCAGAAATGCTCCAGTAATGATTGGTAAATATCTTCTTTTGACTTCAGTTGTCATGAGGTCATGTATGGCGTGTTTTTAAGTCATCCAGATGAGACTGTTTAAAAAGCATCTGGCCGTCGGTACGCATCACCTCATCCATTCAGTAAATACTATTCGGTAAGCGTAGGTACATATTTTTTTCTATGTTTTGTCTGTTTTCGTGCTTTAAAAACCCTCTTAGATGCTTGTGTAAGACAGGAACAGATGCAGAACAATCTATTTGATGCAATATGGCATGATGCCCTATTGAATTTATGAAATGAGAATTTGTGAAATGAGATCTGCTTGTTGGGTTCCAGGGTTTTTGTTTTCTTTATGGGTTGGTTTTTTCCTTTGCTGCCTGCTGCTTAATTCCTCAACCACTAGTTGGCAACTGGAGGCTGCTTCCTTGGAGAACTCACCTGCCGACGCCATCTACACACCTGAGACTAATTCTGACATCTTATCTGTGGAGTATATATGGAGTGGATGGCCGACACTTCAACGCCTGAGTGTTTGCCTGTAATTGGTGTGCCCTTGTGGAGACTCTTGCTTCTGGTTACTCCCTGAGAACCACCCTCGTGACACCATAGGTTTTACCTATCGGATGCCCGAGTCCCTCTGCTGCATCCAAGAGTGCTGAAAGACAAAGCCTGTTTCCGGATCACAGTCGGTTGTCCACTCGCTCCTCGCTGTCAGACTTACCTGTCCGCCCTCCAACGCAGCTGCCGTCGCCTCCATCTATTCCTCCGTTCAGAGCTACAACAGGAACCTGGATCATATCGTTCATCCTGCCTAGAGAATCAAACCCTGGGACCACAGACCACCTCCCTAACAAAGATTCACCTGGAATTCAAGTAAGATCATTCCAAAACCTATTCGCTCAAGATTCCTGTGTTCCTTGAATGCACCACTAATCCCGTTTCTACTCTGCAGTTTGATGACCCGGTTTCCCCTTTCTTCATCCCCCCTGGACCCCAGTCCTTTGCATCAGCTAACCACTAGTTCGTTCTACAAGAAAATAAATTTTGTTCATTTTTATTCCCTGTTCTCCTGATTGTGTTCTGCTGTGGGTAAAGAAACTCAAACCCATTATGACACTGCTGAGTAACCTAGCCCCAGGGGTAAATTCACCATTCATAGTATTGGCAATGTCATTTTGCTCATACTGTGTAACCAATGAACAAAATGTGAACTTTGACAGTGTTCTAATACAACTTCAAGACATTTTTTTTTATTCATAAAACCTTAAAAAACGCAGGGATCTCATTTACAGAGGATTGCCTAGGATTCATACTAAAAGTGTACGTAAGGCCAAAAGGCAGAAAATGAGACCGTATTAAAATGTCGTTTTGAAAGTGAGTGGCAAAGGTAAGTTCAAGGATTTTTAAATTTGAACTGAATCATTAGGCTATAACAAATAATCACAGACTCTTTATTTTACTGATTTTGTAAACATCAGTGTCAGAATATTTCTGAAGCACATTAAGAAGAAGTAAATTTGACCAAAGTGCTTTACAAATCAAATAATATAAAACAAACAGTACATTTAAAAGTATTAAAACAATAAAAAGTAAAGTCTGCTACAAATGACATGACACCACAGCAAGATCGTTCTGCCCAAGAGGAAGTATAACTCAGGTAGATCAAACCTCAAATAGACATATTTATAGTGGAAGGTTGTGAAGCTCACATGCTTTACTTGAGATATTTGGTCAGGAATTTCTGCCTTTTCAGACAACGTTCAGATGGGCAAAACCCTAAAAATCAAACAAGTCATGCATCAGGTCCATGAAGTTATTTGAGGGAAACCACAGGGGTAGGAAGGCATCTTCTATCTTGTAACATTTACAAAAAGTTTCAATAAAGTTAAGGCTGTTGTTTGTTAAGAGTTACATTTCTAGTCAGTCATACATTCATTTAGCGTTTTTCACATTTTGATTCTGATTCAGTTAGCTGTTTACTGATTAAATGAATAAATATGGTTAATTTTTGCAAGCTACTAAAAATACCTTTCAATTTTAACTAATGTAATCCTGCATGTTATTTTGTTGTATGAAGATTATTATATTTTTTGTGAGGATTTAGTTTTTCTGTGTGTCAATTTAGTTCCTGTGTTGTCTCATCTGCCCTTGATTGCTCCCAGCTGTGTCTCGTGTTCCCTAATGTATTTAGTCCCACCTGAGTTCCCTGCTCCTTGTTGGATCTTTGTCATTGTCTATACTGTGTAGCTGTCTCACATTGTTTGTTAACCAGTGCCACCATTGTTTGAGTTCCTAGCTTTTGTGCTTACCTGTGCTGCCTGGACTTTCTGTACTTCTCGTTTTCACCATTAAACAACCATTATTCACCACGTCTACCACACCACCTACACCCACAAACCATGACAATTTTTGTAGATTTGTAGACCATTTCTGTTCACTTGAGCACTTTCTGGACTAGAAAATCAGCTCCATTGAAATTTTCTCCTTTTTTCTCCGCTTCTGCTTTAGGCTTTGTATTAATGAACTAAACAGTCTCAGCCATCCTTATACTGAGTGGCAAAATAACACATAGTTCTGGTACAGCTACAAAAAAGCTTTATCATCCTTTAAAATGATAAAATAAAATCTTGGAGCATATGAAAAGAACTGGAAGATTGATTGGAGGATTCTTGCTGACCTATAAAAGCAGAACAAGTGTCATAAACATAGCAATGCAACATTATGTAAAATCTTAAAAGCAGACATAAGTTTAAAATCGATCCTAAAACTGACTTTAAGCCAGGGGCAATAAGCTAAGACTTCGGTTTTCATGCTGGAATATACCTTTTCAGTACTGCTCCTGTGCAAAAACCTCTACTTTGTGACAAACTCATAAATGTCAAGTGGCATTTCCTTTGAAAGCATGTGGTTAAGCCATTAATCAGCCCACAAATAAGCAAAACAAAAACAAACCAAAACGACCATACTTTCTTCATCTACCGCAATGAAGTGAACAGTGTAGATTTATGGAGTAATTAAAGTCCAAGGAATGTGTTTGAATAGAAGCATGTGCTACTTACTGGGCGGTATCTTTAAAGCAAAATATATATTTAACATAATAGCATAAAATATAGTGTTTTTCTATTCAAAACAAAAACAGGCATTTATCACAATTTTGATACAGCTCTTGTTATCCAGGTCTGACTTATGTTCCTATGTGCCATAGGAACATTCCAACATGACAGCGCCATGCTTGACTAAACATACAAACTTTAAGAAAAACTTGCATGATCTTGACAAAAGTGCTCATACTCTGTTTTTCAAAATTAACATGCATTATAGTTCAATTTGCAGACTTTTTTTATTTTGAAGTGTTTATTTTATTTTCCAGCCATTTTTATTTTGAAGCGTCAATTTTGTTTTCGAGCCTTTTTTTTATTTTGATGTGTTGGTTTTATTTTTGAGCCATTTTTTTTATTTTAAAGTGTTGATCGTCTGATCAACACTTCTTTATACCGGCCAATTGAAATTGGCCATTATGGAGATTGAACCCATGACCTCAGCGTTACTAGCACCACCGCTCTGACCAACTGAGCTAACCAGCCATACATAATGATGAGTAAGAAAAACTTACCTGATCTTACCACAGTGAAGATTTGACAAACGTGCTCACATTCTAATGTTTTTCAAAATCAACATACATTGTAATTTAATTTGCAGACTTTTTTTATTTTAAATTGTTGATTTTAATTTCCAGCCTTTTTTTATTTTTAAGGGTTGATTTTCTGAAGACTTTAGATTTCAATTGGCCAGTATGGGAACTGAACCCATGACATCAGCGTTATTAGCACCAGACCCTGGCCAGATGAGCTAACCGGCCATACATAATGTTCAAGTTTCATTGATTTAAGAAAAACTTACATGATCTTGACAAACGAGCTCATATTCTAATGTTTTTCAAAATGAACATGCATAATAGTTTAATTTAAACCCAAATATCAGACAGACTTGACTACTCAAACTTTTGAAAATGTTGTCCGTCTCACTAAGAGAAGCTATTTTGTTTCAGCTTTATTTTTTTCCCAGTTAAGAATAACACAAGTTTATCTGAATTTAATTAATTTTCAGGGGAATTTTTAGCTTATATTTTTTATTTATAGACCTAACAAACATGAATCAATAGCAATGAAGAAAAGCCAGAGAACCAAAGTCTTTCCCTGAGAGTTACATTTTCTGAAAAAAAAAAACTAACACCAAAGCTTCTTTAGAAAGTCAAATCCAACATCCATTAGTTTAACTTTGACAATTTCTTTTATAAATAGTTGAAGTTCAAAATAAATTTAGTAATTATTCTTGACGGCAAAGAAAACGGAAGACAAAAAGAATATTTAGATTTCCCTCAGGCTGTCCTCAGTGTGATGTGTATTTGAAGAAAAAAAACATATTGGCAAGACTTTAGAGAGAAGCACATTATTTTAAGAGGAGATGAGTTTGGCTTCCAAAGAAGAAACAATATCTTGTGTTCTCATAAAACTTTATGGAGCATGAAATTCAGAGCCCTTTATTTCACAACAACTGCAGAATGGACGCAAAAGAGAGAGTGTTTCACGACATAACAGTGCTGTAATTGTTTAGGACAGTTTGTACATGACAAATGCTATGTAAAAGCCATTTAGATGATGCTGAATTTTTAAAAGAGGTGGAGATTATCTTTCTTGCTTACATGAAGCATTGGGATTAAGGAGCATTTAAAGCGAAACCTAACCAGATTTCTTCTGTTGCATCTCTATTAGCAACTGCTGCCACACCACTGGTGTCCTCCACTCATACTCAAAAGACAGACTTTCTAACTAACTTCGAGTTAGTGTTTCCCCAAGAATGCTCCATGATGATGTATTCCCAACTTGTAAAGTCAGAGGCACCCTTAACTCATTATCCCAAATGAGTTGCATCAGTAGAGAGATTATAATAAAAGCGATTTCTCTGTTTTACCACAAAAGCCCCAGTACACCCAGTACACTCCAATATTTGGCCTGAAGCTGAATTTCTGAGACCAGAAATCCTAATCCTACACAAAAAGCCAAATTTATTAAATTTAGTCACCTTGATTGCTTGTGACCAACTGCAAATGGAAATGCAAATCCTGAAATTAACATAAAATGCCAATATGAATAAAATGTGTGGTCAACATGACGAAATCAGAAAGATTTTAACTTTTTCTAGGTGTTGTACCTCAGCAAGCCTTAGTTCACATTTTATCAGGCAATTCACATGTTTTATGTCATGAAAATAAGACTTAGCAAAAATACAGCACAGCGGACAGTCCATGTAAGAAACAAAGACAGTGTTTTATACACACAGATTATTACAAACCTTACTCATCAAAATAAGCACATATAAACAAAACTATCCATCCTCTATTTTCATCATGTGATTCTTCCAATAGGATGATTGTCCCAATATTTTAATTAATCAAGGAAGTTTCTTTCCAATACATGTACAGTTGCAAATATAGATATGTAAACAGTCAGTTCCATCACTGGCAAGCAAATATAAATGTGCAGATGTGAACCCATGTTATTATAATGTACATGGGTTGTGTACACTGTAATCAACAGACATTCCAGAAATCATTTTTCAAGCTCATTCCCAGCTGCGAGGGTAGATCAGGCTTTCTTATGGGATGGCCAAATCCTCATGGGGACAAGCTGTTAAAACTCACCAGATGATTGGCACCCAGCAATCAAGAAAGCCTGGGGGCCCAGTCGTTGTGCCTGGTTCCAAAAATAAATGCATGAAGCCCAGCTGGGGGACAGAGGTGAATAAATGGAAAGTTTTGCAGGAAAGCCCACTATGTGATAAGCATCTGGTGATTCCAAGTAAGGAAGCCAGTAATTACATGCAGGCTTTAATTAAAAGTTTAGTTTGGTTTTTCGACCATTGACAGGATGACACCTGCATGCTACACGGATGTAGTTTACTTTTAACATCACTTCATACATCTCTGTCAACACAGGGAACCTGGAAGTGTTTTATTCTGTACCAAATACTTTGTAGCATACATATTAAACACCCTGAAGAAAATGTGTGGTAACATCAGTTAGCTGCATCTCCCCAAACCTTGGATCTGACCTTCCTGTGATCTCTCTGCCGTTCATTCCACTGGCTATAAAAAGATGCAACATGTCAGCTTTTGGATTAAAGGAACTCCCTCTCTGAAGGCATCTTCTTTAAGTGTTTACATCTCCACAGATCTATTTCTTTTAAGTTCCAGTTGTGGCTGTAAAACAACAAAACAACTTATATAAAGCATGTTTGAACTTGAATGAGTTTTATACTGACTACAGCTGCACAAAGCAGACATGGAAGCACCTCAACTTGTGTTTGACTACTTTTACAGGTATCTTTACAAGTGCTGCAAACCAGATGCCCTGCCAACAAAATCCAACAAGGGTTTAATTACAGATTCTCCCCATAAGACGGATTGTCAAAACAAGCTTTTGCCATGAATAAAAAGAATTTTAATGTCTTTCAGGAAACTGAGGATTTTTTTCTTCTCCCATAAAGTAGCATTTAATTGTCTATTAAACATCCTGAGGTGGTTAAGACATAGATCTTTAACTATTTCAATATGTTGTACATTCAGTACCTTCCTCCATGGGTTTGCCACAGTACGGGAGCCCCCCAAGCTACAGCACAGCTGTGTGCACATGGACATGTCTGATGTTTTACACCCAATGCTCTTCCTGATGGAACCCCACTGATTATCCCAGAGTAGAAACAGGATTTGAACCAGGACCCTCCAGGGCTGAAGCCACCTATTCCACCGCCACTATCTCACCCACTTAACAATCATGACACACTTTAGAAAAACTCTGATGTGTTACGAAAAGGGAAGCTCTTTAATTACTGTGTGACCCTCACCTTTACTCACAAGATTAAGATCAGGACCAAAAGTACAACATCTAAAACGAGTGATTGAAAGAGCTTCTTCAGAAGGGCTGCTGGATTCAGCTTTAGAGATGAAATGAGGAACTATGCCAATTGAAGTCACTCCTCCGCTTCAAAGGAGACACTAAGGAGTTTCAGGAATATGATCAGTCCTCCATGAGGAGGTTTTCTGGATATCCCAATGGGAGGACTCCCAGAACCTGCTGGAGGAAGTAGATACTATCTCCGACCTTGGACACTGACCCAACTCGAATCAGCAGAAGACAGTTGATGGATTTATTTCTGGATTTCCATTTTCCATTGCACTTTGCTGTATGCTTGTGAATGGTCATGTCTGTGTGTTTTTAAAAGGACAGTCCACCCCGTTCTAAATCTGTATTATATTTTTCTTAATATAAAAATAATTTTATGTCCCAGTTTAAAGTTTAGAACCTGATGACGGTCTTTACATGAGGCGTTCTCCACCTGTGCATTGCTTCT
Source organism: Girardinus metallicus (assembly GCA_903067095.1). Lineage (NCBI taxonomy): Eukaryota > Metazoa > Chordata > Actinopteri > Cyprinodontiformes > Poeciliidae > Girardinus > Girardinus metallicus. The sequence goes on from CAEGAE010024990.1 coordinate 22,152, forward strand.
AATACATCAGCAGCAGATGCATGCATGGCCACATACAGAGAAACAAAGGCTTTTAAGTGAAACCTAGTGAAGTTCTGCAGGAAGATGTACTGCAGAAGACTGGATCAGTTAATTTCTCTGATCAAACTTCTTCCTTGTTGTTTGAAACATCTGGAATTCCACTTGTCTGAAGAAGAAATGATGATCTTATTCTGTCTTATGTTGCCAACAAAGAGGCACACAGATGAAATCCATAAGTTGGGCTGTTTTTTATCCAAAGGAGTGGACTTACTTCCAGTTATGCCATTTTATGAATTGTGAATAGGATCAAAATGATTTCTTAGGGCAACTTCTCCAAATGAGTCACAAGGAAAAGAGGAACATAAAATGAGTCACGTATCTTAATAAAATGTTGTTCCCCTCACCAGGAAACAAAAAGGTTAACAACTGGTTATTTCTCACAAATTCAACACTGTGATCAACTTAAACACTAATTAGATAATAGTGAGTCTCCATCAGTCTGACTTTGGTCCAGGAATTGGTATTAAATATATCAGAGAAACTTGTAGATGTTAGAAAGAAGGAACACAGCCCAACATATTGATTCTTCACCTAAAAATTGGGATTGGTTTGCTCATATAGTTAGGCTCAAAATTATTTGTACCCCAAGCAGATTTTGATTTAATTGTTTTTACTTATAAGAAATTACACATTCATCTCCCAATATATTTTAAGCCAATGTACAAAGGGTATTATTTTGGGAAATCACTAATCTTGTCTGAAGTATTTTAAATCATTCTCAATAATTAATGTACAAGTCTTTATCAGCAGTATTTCTTATAACTGTTTGTCTGCTTTTTTGTCTGTTTCCACTTTTATTTTTGACTTGCAATGAGCTCCAAACTCCACATCCAACTCTTCATTTTGGCTGGGCCTCTCCAGAACATTATTACTTTCAGTGAGAAGAAACATGTCAGTCTAATAAAAATATTACTTTATATCTACCAGGATAATAAATAATTTTGATAACATTTAATGCCTTTAAAACAAATGAATTCAGTTGCTAAACCTGTTAATATGTTATAGTAGTGAGGTACATTTTCTCTCTAAATGTGATTCTCCTATTAATTAAGGCTGAAAACAAAATTCTCAAAACATTGTTTTCTTGGAAAAAGTGATTTGGAATCTATTTTTGTTTGGGCTGAGGGGTCTTTCAAACACCAAGCACAAAATGTCCAGCACAGATAAAAGAAAATTAATTACATGCCACTTTAAATGTGAGATCTCATTAGGAGTTTTCATTTTGCCTTGATTTTCCCAAGTAGGCAGTCCAATCCCTGGTGTTATCAGTCATCTGTTTGCAGTTATTGGTCCTTGAGGTTTCAGGAAATGCTCAGAGCAACTTTTACCTTGATCTTAAATTGTCCTCTGTTCTCACATTTGCAAAATTTGTTAGAATTCCAGAGCAGGAAAAGTATTTTGTTTGGCACAAATATGCTTCAAATATAAAAGTGAGTGTGGTGTTTATGAATTCAGAAAATATTTCAAGCTGTTTTCGGTATGAATTAGAAACTTCTTCCATTCCTGCAGACTGCTGAGTTACAACACACAGACCCGCTGAGCTGCAGATACCAGGCGCTGCAGCTGTCTCCAGGATAATGAGCAACAGCCGGTGTACTCTTCTGATCGCTGGTTGGAAACTGAATTTCTGCCTAAAGCTGTAAGCGGCAGACATTAGTTCTTACCATCTGAATCACTAGGAGTATTTTAGTTTTGGATCCATGGAGGAAAGGCATAACCTGGTAAAATAAGGACGAACAGGAAAGCTGACAAATCTCAGCTTTATTTCCCAGAATGCTTCCTTTTCCTAAACACATGTTACGTAAATGCACCAAAAGTAAGGCCAAAGGGGGAAAGGGAAAAGCAAAGGACGATGAACATCTGTACCTTTTAACAGTCCACTGGAAAATATGCCGTTCACTGTTTGTTCTTTGAGCCAGTGATTTCTGACCGAAATTTCTCACAGAGAGAAGTCAAGTTTTATGCACATTTGTTTAGAAAATATCTCCTTAACAGAACTAAGCCAGTCAAAATTCTTATTCAACATAGTAGATGCTCCTGCAGGGAACAACCTGTGCAGCATCTGCAAAAGCTGCATAGACTGAGTGAGCTCGGCTTAGATCAAAATGTGTAAAAATGGTCAAAAATCTCACAGTTTGATCAACCTTGACTGCTGGCTGAACACTGCTGAGGTGCACAGGGTGTTTTGATAAGTGGTAAGTGACACGATGCCCAAAGCCAGAGGCGGATTATATTTCTCACACATCTGCAAAAAGTCTTTCAGACACTCACGCACATTTTGTGCATCCCCAGGCTCCCAGACTACTGAGGCCAAGCTGAGACATCTATTTGTCTTGAGCTCACCTCATTATGAATGTTATATTAAATATAATCACCTGAGCATGGATTTTGAGGAGGTGATTTTTCTTAGAATTTACATGGTAGTATTAAAGTAGATGGGGCTAGAGATTGGTGTTTCTATTGTTTCTAGAATCTATATGTAAGGAGACTGTATTTTGTGTTTGTACAATTTCAAAATGTTTCTTAAAGGAGCTTTACGCAAACAGAACAAATCAATTTTCTTTGTATCAACAACTCCAAATATAGAGGAACGATATGAAGGAACAATTTTAGAAATATTGTTTGGTCAGACAGTTTATAGCAGCGCGAGATGTTAAGGACGACAGCAAGTATTGTATGACACAAACTTTGGGGGGTTTTGTATTTGCTATGTCATCAAAATATGGGAATCCAATTTTTAAAACAATTTGTAAAGAAAGAAAGAACAACCCCAAAACCAAAAAATGATTTTTATGTACCCCAAACATCTTTTCTTTTCTCCGCCTTTTTGGCTTTTGTTTTTGGGACTTTCTGCTTATCAAGTACATTTACCAGTCACTCTCCATCTTAATCTAAAATCCAGTTGAGGTGTTTCCAGTGTTTTCTCAAAGCCTCAAAAAAACCTCCAGGAAATACAAGCCTTCCCATAAACCGCAGGACAGAAGAACGGAGAAAAATATTTCAGCACATGTCTGGTTCAGGATAGGGAGAACGGGTCAGCCACTTATAAATGTTTGTCTTAGCTTGTCATGATCTTTGCGATTTTGCTATGTTCTTTGTTTATAGGTTTTAGTGTTGTTATTGCCATATGGTGCGGTCATCTGTCACATTCAGTGGCAACAGCCCTTTCCTTTCCCAAAAATCTGGTGCTTACAAGGTTTTGTTTGTAGATTTCCAGATTATTTTCCGCAATTTACTGATTCAATTTTTTGGTCCTGTCAAATTTGTGGTTACAACAAAATGTAGAGAAGTGGAAGAGTTTTGAACACTTTTTTAAGACACTGGAGTGTTCAATGAGCCTTTCAGAGAACTTGACAGGATCTTACACATTACTTCACCAGAACAGGTTACATTTAAAAATTGACAAGCCCCCTATCTAGGATTTAGATCATAGTTTTCTGAATTTCATCATACTTTGAAGAACTTAAAAGTTATTTTTCCAAAACTTAAAGGTTACTTTACCAGAATGTACAAGGTGTCCTTATACCTATAGGCCACTTTCCTCAATCTTATGAACTGCTATGCTGGAACTTAGCTCGGACCTTCCTGAGCTTGCCGATAATGTTTTTTAAACTTACATCATAATCTTACAGAATAAAGTGGCTGCTTTTCAAAGATTAACTGTAATGTAAAGTGTTTTTTCTTTCACCTTGCACTTTTGAGAATCTACAGGTTTCTGGAACCTAAATGTTAGATTTTCAGAACTTCAATGTTGTTTTCTGAACCTTGTAGGTTAATTTCTGAGTGCTGAATTGTTTTTTTTTTTTTTTCTAGGTACCACATGTCCTTGCTTTGATTTTTAATAAATTTTTCTTCTGTCACATATATTTAACTATTTCAGCAAAATAGGGTAGTTCATCTTTTTGTCTTCTATTTAGTAAAATGCCTTTGTGTCCAATAATGTTTTGTATATGGGTCCTTAATACTTATTATGTCCTTTGCCAGGCATTCCAGCTTTAAATGTTGAAAAAGAATAATTACAAGCAAACACATTTTATAATAATAGCTTAACCAATGGCAAGACCATATTACACTGCCTTGGTAGTTATTTGTAATGAATAGCACAGAACAGAAATCTTTTCCATTGGATACAGTCTCCTGAATGTAAGTTAAGCATGTAACCGGAGTGATATACAGTAATTCTACTTGCCTCCAGTTTCATCTTTAATATCTCTTTTGTGTGTGGAGCATAATGATGCAGCCAGATGCAGAAGTAAGGGGGAGTGAGTAAGCAGGGATTCTTGTCTAATGCCCACTCAGAAAAACATAAGATCTAGCCACACTCAGCACGTGGGTTTGTATGCGTGGACATGTATTTGAGTGAAGCTGGTCTAATGTGAAGGTTTCTCTAACCTTGATCTCATCACAGTTGGCTGCACATATTTGACCACATCCAGACTCTTTGCCTTCTCTGCAAAAATTCACTTCAGCTCTGTGTAGCTGCTCTTACCACAGTGGTGGTTAAGAGATGAGTACAAACTCCTTGACACAGACAGAAATATTAGATAAATGAAGTGTCTGATTTCCAGATGAACTGAGTTTACAGAATGTTATCTATTTAGAAAGTCATTGTGCTGTCAAGGTAAATGGAAAGTACATTCGCTGTTAATTGTATAGTTTAAGATATTAAATGGTGCCTTTGCTTGGTTCTAAACTAACCAAAGTGGAAACCTTTGCTTGGTTTCCACTAACAGTGCTGTGTTAGTGGAAACACAGTACTGTGTTTCCACTAACCATAAAATTTAGCAATTTGAAATTACCAAAATAAATTTGTTTAATGAAAACACTGCAATTAAAAGAAAATATTTTTTTTTTTGCTGGGAAGGGGTAGTTTTTCAGAACACTTTCTTCACATCGCACCGGTCACATGTTCAACAGTGGGATGCTATGAATGGTGAAAAGAATAAAGAAAATGCCATGTCCCAAACACAAAGATCAAGACGGAGGGGAAACTTCAGTATGTGCTCTTGGCAGAAATTGAGGTTCTGTCCATGTATTTCTGATAACAGTTCTTGACAGCTCGTTTTAAGGTGCTGGTCTTGTGAGTGGTGTTGAATAATAAGGTTTGAACATGCTTGCACAGCTCTTTAACCTACTTTGAGTTGATTAGCATTCACATTTCCATTCATGTGCTTTCTTAACTTTTGTTTGTTTCTTCTTTCAATCTTTTCCACCATAACTCAGCATTCATGCGGTTTTCACCTCCCCCACATGCATAATAAATCTTTGAAGTCAAAGAGTAGATTAATCTAATCAGTCACCTGCATTAACTTATTCTGCAGTTCATTTGCAGCTAATGTGGTTTCTGTTTTTATTTGTGCCTGATGTGTATATTTTTCCCACTCTTTTTTATTGTCAGTCTCACTCATTTATAAGCTCACTGCTGGTAGAAAACAAGTAGGACCAGTAACTCATAAAATTTGATCACATTGCACAATCTGTTTCGGAAGTACGATCCACATTGTCAGTATATTGGCGCATTGACTGAAGAAATTCTTCTGGATTATTCTTACAATGTACACAAATAAAGTGTAACATATTTATTTATATAAATTAAAACATTACTTCTTAAAATATGACCTATTTTACAATGTTGTAATTCTCTTATTGAATAATATTTGTCATAATTTAGTTCAAATAATATAATTCAGTAGAAAAAAAAATGCATGTATGAGAAACACAAATTTATTATTATATCTTTCCTCCTGTTTGATTATTATATAGTAGAGTTTAAAGACCACGCTAAGAAAATAAAGATAAATCAATTATGGGAATAAAGTCATAAGATTGCAAGAATAAAGTCGTGCATGAAGGTCTAGGTAATACGAGTCGTACTATTATGAGATAGTAGTAACATTATAACTTTATTTTTGTAGCAGTATGACTTTTTCTTTTAATACAATTTAATTTATTGTCTTAATTTTACTACTTCATTCTTGTAATTTTATCACTTTATTCTTGTAATTTTATTTATTTTTACATTTTTCTTAGTATGACCCGAATACTCTGTCATAACTTTACAAGGGCAGGTACATTTACTTGAGAAGAAGCACTTTGAACTGTATTGTTGCTGAAAATGTGCTCTATAAATAAAATTACCTTACTTTACCTTGATTTATTTTTTTCCCCAAGCAGTCTATCAGAATAGGGTTAAGCTATTTTTACCTTTATTTCTTGTTATTTTTAAAAAATCATACATTATGTTTACATTTACGATAAAATACAAAAGAAAAAGAAAAAAAAAAAACACCCTCCTTGGAAATATTTCTTTTGGCACATGCACAAATTAGCTGAAAGAACAGATTGTTCTTCCTGGACAGACTGTGCAATGACACTACCTCTTAAAGACAAATAAAGATGTAGGAAGAGTGCTTCCTGTTTCTCTTTAGCTACATATTAAGCCCATAGTCCCCAAATGTATTTGTGATTTTGCTGTTAAGCAGGTTCCAAATAAAGGAGAGGTTATTAATTTGACTACATATAATTGATATAATTGTAGATATTTAACATGCAAATTAGTAAAATTAGCAACAATGTTTTTTGTTTAATCACATTAACCAATGTAACAGTAAAGCTACAGTGATGGCTGTAAAAGTTTAACCGAATAAACAATAGTAAAGAATGCTGCCAGTAACGGCCTAAAAGTACTTCTAACATAATATCACGAATGTTATTAAAAATGAAAAATAAAACCTGGCCTGAAATTTAGCTTTGGGCAGCTCTTTTCAAAGTTCTCTAAAACTGGATTTACCTTCATCGCAAAAAACACAGTTTTTCTGACAGGAAACTGCACCGGCCTTAAACACTCTCGCCCAAACCAATATCCTTGATTTTCCAGCAGCTTATGATCAAGATCATCAAATGCCTTTGAAAGCTCAGCAGGAGATTACAGGACTGTACAATGTTCTCCAAAACATACAGTCAATATGGCTTCTGCTGCAGTTCTACAATCCGAATTAAAGCCAGACTGATGTTCTCCTCAGATGTTATTGGATGTCCGAATGGTTTGATGAAATACACATGAATAGAAGTGCAAATAAATTGATTGTTATGGCAGCTCTCACCACTCACACACCAAAGGCAGTAATGTTAGATTTCAAGGTGGCAAGCCAGGTGGGAATCCACACCATGAGGGTTGTCCCAGTTTGAATTTTATGACTTGGACCTCGAAATTTCCATTTTCCAAATTCAAATGCAATACACCAGAAGTACAGTCAAAATCAATTGAAGGGTTTGCTTACTTAACTTATAACAACATGAGCACTGTAAAATTCTGGACCAGAATAGCAAAGTTTTAGTTTTATTGTGTCGATTATGAGTAAGCGAAAGTAAGGAAAGGGAATATAATAACTACAGGGACTGAAAGACAACTCAACTTTATTTATATAGCACATTTCAGCCAACAACAATTCAAAGTGCTTGTTCAAGGAGGTTAAAAACATCTAATGAGAAAACACGTCAAACAGATTAAAATTAGACAGATTAAATTTAATCAGGTTAGTAAATAAATAAACATAATATTTTTAAGAGTAGGCCATAGCAAATAAAAAGGTTTTTGACCTTATTTTAAATTCACTAGCAAGGACCACACCACAAACATATGCGTTTAAAGATTTATTGATGAATGGATGAGGGATGAAGGATGAAGGGATGAAGGGAGAGTGATGAAGGGACGGAGGGATGAATGATCTTGATTTGGTCATCTGGAGAGAATGATGGAGGGCTTGGAATGTGAAGACTCTGAGTGGGGGTGTAGTCTTCGGGAAACGGTTCCTCATATATTCCCGAGCCTACATAGGATCCCCAAAAAAGTCTAATTTAAATTGAACAGAGAAGAGAATGGGCTTATAATAATCACTGAGGTTGTTGCGGACCTGTGAAAGGTACACTTGTGATAACCAGCGAACTAAAACTTGAACCGTCTGACTGGAGATAGCCTGATTGGATGTTGACGAGGCGGCTCCTATGCTAAACAATGGGCGGAATAAGGTTTGAGAGAGATGCAGGACTTGACTTAAATGGCTTGAGAACCAGACTTAAGTGGATGGATTACGGGATTCTGAGATGAGGCGTGGACCTTGAGATGAAATGCTGCTGAAATTGTGATCTGAACATAAAGGTTGGCTCATATGGGATGAGGATGGAATTAGGCTGGAAGAGATGAATTGATGAGAGAAAGCAAACTGATCAGTTAACTTCTCTGAAGAGTAATATCTAAATTTTACAACTGTGAATGATGTTACCTGAAAAGCATGGGTGAATGAAGAATTGTGCTTGAAGAGATAGAACAGGGGAGTCAGTTGCATATTGTTGAAGACTGTGGAATTGGAGATAGATGAGTTTCAGAATCTGAAGCAGGGTGTTGGAATTTGCAGGAAATTATTGAAAAGGACAAAAGGGGGAGCTTTGATTAAAAAGATGTTAAATGTTAAAAAGATGCTGTATATAGAGAGAAGAAGAAGGGAGCAAAGCCGAGATGTTTAATAGGTTTGTAAATAAAGTGAAACCTAATGTAAATCACTACTGTTCAGACTGGCATCATTGTTCTTTAAGACAAGTGAAGATGTACTACTGTCCTGCTAAGGTACAAAAAGTAAACAAACATATTTACATGTTCATACTTTGTGAAGCTTGGGAGAATGGAAATGAAATGACGGTACAGAAAAGAGCATTGAAGCTCAGAGAGGATGCAGGCAGAGAGTGTAATACAACCTGGCTCCCACTAGGGGAGCTATCGGTGCGAGTAGAGGTCCGGAATAAGTGTGTGTGGGGGCGGAAATGACGTCGCCGGAGATGGTGGAGGAGGAAGCGGATACTGAGAAAGAAGCGGAAGCCCGGGATGTTTGGACTACTACAGGTTTGTTATTTTGTTTGTATTTCCTTTAACTCCTTGCGGGCCGGTGTCGGAAATGCCGTCACCGGATATTTTGGTGGAGGAAACATACGTTGTTAACTGAGAGACTGAAAGGGATTCGTTTCTTTTGTAGAAAGCGTCGGAGGCGTGGAACTTGAGAGCTGGTCGAGTTGAGACGCCTGCGGTGGAGCGCTGGGATGTGGAAATGTTGGTGTTGTTTGGCTGAATGACTCCGGAAGGCGGCGGTGGCCCGGAAAAACGAGCCTGATGTCTGACGTCTCTTGGCGTTCTACGGTCACAGGACTGGGATGTTGGAGGTGAACCTCGGACGGATGTTGAAATGGCGCTAATGAGGTGCGAGACCCGGAGCTTGAGTAGCGAAGGTGAAAACGCACACGGCGTTTGCGACTTGGAGCTTGACTAATCACTGGAAGAGGAAAATGTTCGGCAGCAGATGAAGATCATCGTCCGAATCTGAAGGGAAGAGCCGGATAGCCACGTCGCCGTCAGTGGTGAGTTGAATTTGTAGGCTTGTAATCGTAGCAAAAGTCACGAAACACAACAGACTGAGTTGAGTGTATGAGCAGAGTATAAAAAGGCCGCCTGGAAAATTAGAGGTGTGGTTTGGGGGTGGCCCAGCTCCCGAACCTAAGAACCTAACATCAACTCCATTTAACTCAGGTGGGGGCACTCTTACAGTGAACAGGAAGCTTATTTCAGAATTTTGGTCCATAAAAGCTGAATGTTGGTTCGCCGTGTTTACTTGTAACTCTTGGAATGATGTGTAAATTTGATTCACACCATCTTACCGGTCTCAGTGCTTTACAGCGTTCAGGAAGATCAGAAATGTAGTTATTAGTGAGTTCTTTGTAAACCCTTAATGAAAATTTTAATTCTATTCTTTGAGCAACTTTGAGCAGCAGGTAGCCAGTGCAAGAATCTTAAAATTGGACTGTTATGCTGATCTCTTTTTGTTTTGCAATAGTCCCTTGGGTTTTTGGGAGGCAGTGTCCTGCGTGGTTTAAGTGTGTCCCTGCACCAATTTGCAATCTGGTTAACTGAAAGCTCATTTTAACTGTGGAAAACACAATGGACCAAATAGTGTTTTTATGCCACCTTTTAAATTCCTCTTTAGCTTTTTTTTTTCTACACAAATAATGTAATCCCAAAATAAACATGTCTACCTAAACTGAACATTAACTGAAAAATCTGCAGAGATCCATAGTCGCCTGGAAGGATATATTCACAAGACAGTTACTATTCATAAACTCATGAAAATTAGATAAAAAAAAAAAAAAAGATGGGGGAAGGGGAAGTAGAATCATTGGATGTTCCATTTAAAATTTACCACCAGGCATTTTGGGCTGTACACCAAATATTTGAAAGAAGGGCTTTTGGCCAGATGAGAATAAAACATAGAAAAAGGAAATAATTTAGATCAAACCATATTTATTTGTCAAACCAAAGTAAAAAAAGTTACTAACCCATCCAGTTTGCCTGCGAGTGGGCCATTTCTTTACAAAACATTGCTAAGATTCAATATTTAGATGTGCAGAGCTAGTTTGAACACATCCCAAAACACTTTCAGATTGTAGAACCAACAAAAGATGGTTCCAGAATGTGTTGATCTGTGGAGGAATGTTGTTCATTTGAACCCTTCTCAGTATGTTTCTCCTATGTAGTAGTAGACAGCCAGAGTAATGCTTTGAGGTATTACTACCTCATCGTCTCAATCGTGTTGATAAACTATGGAGAAAAAAATAAGTAATAATTGTTTCTGCAGCTCCAACTTTTATCTACAATTCTCAGAGCCATGATGACTGTTAATAGTACTGTTAATAGTAGTTCCAGCTGTTGTTAACATGGTGTACAGTGTCTGCTAGGTGATGTCATGTTGAAATCAGACAACCTCCATGTTCCTGCCACAGGTTTATGGTTTTAGTTACGAGAAGTGCTGCAAATATAAACACCTTTTAGCAAGGAGTAGAGAAATTATGTAGGGATCTGTAAAAATAAAGTTATGGAGAAAAAATGATTTATGAGTGCAGAGGATGGACTCAGGACGTCACATGTGCTTTGATTTAATTAAAGTAAAATTTTTGGAATGCAAATTGTTGATTTGATAAAGTAGGATTAGATGCAGTAGCTGCTTCAGTTTCTTTTGGTCCAGCTCACAAGCTTCTTCCTGTCAAGCGCATGTGTTTCCACTTACCCATCTGGCAACAGCTGATATCTCCCATCTTTCTCTAAATGGACACGTTCCAAGTAGACTTTTACCCTCTACCAACAGGTCTTTGTAGAAAGCATGTGTCCAGCTAGCTGTAAAAACAGCCACAGGCTTAACCTGACCAGAGAGAGAAGGATATCAGTGACAGTCAGGCCGCTGTGAACCCACGATAATGCTAACACCTAAAGGCAGTAAGAAGACTCTACAAATTAGCCGTGACACATGGTCTTAGTTTAATTTTACTTCACAAATTCTCTGATTTCACATAGTTGTGCCCTGCACATTGTTATAAATCAGTTGTATCAGGTTTTTTTTTTGACTGGAGCAACTTAGTTTAACTGATATCAATAATTTTGCTTAATCTCTTTTCCAAGTCTCGAAGTTGGTAAAGAAATAAGTTATGAGTCTGTAAGTGAGAAGTTCCTCGAAAACATACTGTGTTCTGACCCCTGGGCCCCACCAACACCATATCCCCTCAAACTCTAAAGGATTTATTCCCCCTGCTGATTTATCACTGTTACTCAGCAGCTTGCCAAACATTATTTATTTTCTCACACAAGAACGACAAGTGATAACCATTTGATTGAGGGAGACATTATGTTTTGCAATGTGATGTGTTTTCAATGTACACTGGATGTCCACCAGATTAAAACCATCTGCCTAATTTTACTTTACTTCCTCTTGTGTCTGTCAAAACATGGACTTCTTACCTAAGTAAGTGTCCTGCAGTGTGTGTCAAGATATCATCAGAGGATCGTCTGTTCTCACATGGGATGATGGGGCCACCATAGATGTTCTCATTTTTAATTTCAGTTCGCAGATGTGTCAAGACACAGGAGAGACCTAATATTAATTTCTACCTTTTAGGGCTTTATGGCTCTACACAAAGATCTCTGTGGACACTTAGCTGGTTTGGGTCTTTGCGGTCTTACACCCTTTTGGTTGGTTTTTGTCATTAGTGTTGCTACATTAGTGTTCTGTTATCATGCATGTTTTCTAGTTCAGAAAAAGTACATGTCCCTGACGACAGACAGATAAGTTGTAGTAGTAAATCATCTCATAAAAAAAAGTGTATGAATAAAAAGATGGACATAAATGTTGAGTTTTACCCATCGAACCAATACAATATATTGAAAACTTCCAGGGCACACCCCACCTATTGATAGATGACCGCTGGAGAAAGGTACCAGTGCTGCCCTTGTGACCCTGCAAGGATAAATGTGTTTAGAAGGTGGATATTGTGCATCTCTAGTTTAAAGTTCTTTTCGTTTTGAAGAGCTGCTAAAGTACCACAAAAGCAGTGTGAGGTGAGTTAATTCTGTTAGAAGTGAAATTTTCTCAAAACTGAAAGTGGAAATGGAAAATCACTAAAACTAATTAACTTATGATTACTAAAATATACCTGCTGCCATTGGTGTACTTTACATAAAATACAGAAACTGAGCACAGCTCGAAATATGCATACATATTTAGATGTCCAAACAGAATATCGCTCTTGGTAGCTACACAGAACTGTATCGTCATTTCTTTTATGAATCTTATGGCTAACCGCAAGGCATAAACTTGTGCTTGTTAGGTTTTCGGCTACTAGATGTTTTCGTGATGTCTGCTTGGACATGTGGCAACAGTTAGAAATCTTTTTCCAACAGTTGCAAGAATCTGTCATGCAGTTTTGCTCTTTCCGCTCAGAGTTCAAAGCAGCAGGCTTTACTAAACATTATGGAAATGTAAAGCTTTGCGTTCTAACTAGAAGTTGTTTACAGAGACACAGTCGCTGGAGCATAACTTTATAATCAAGTAGGTTTTAGTCTCTGAAAGAGAGAGAGAAGATGGCTGGAATAGCATACAATTTATTGTCTAATTATTTTCTTTTTCATTATAGTTTCTTTTGTGGGAACATTCTTTTTTTTAAACTGGTATATTTAGTCATTTTATGTTTCATGTTCTTTTAATTAATTAATTTGGACCTTATTGTAAGCTCCAGTGTTTAAGTAAAATCTTGATTATATGCAAATAAAATCCAGAGGACAGAAAAAGTATTATTTCAGTTGTTCTGCTCTAATTACCAAGAACACCAATGTCTCAATACCACCACTGTAAACTTATATAAGTAAGTTTAGTAGGAAAATTTAACAAACATGGGAGCATTTATTTCACATTGTTCACCCAAGGAAATATTGCAATACAGGAACAAATAATTTACTGAATCAAAACTGATTAAATAGATCAAGTGATCATGTTAATAGTTATTTTTTTGTTAAACAACATAATGCAGTATATTTTATTTTCCTGAACTCACAGGTCTTTGCTTCACAAAGACCTGTGAGTTCAGCTTCTCTGCTACTGGAAAAGATAAAACTCTCAAAATTAAGCAAGATCTACTCCTGTTATGCGTTGGTGTGTTTATAATTTGTCATATGAATATGTGCAGCATGCATTATAACCTATATAACTGCATATGACAGTGTAATATACATACATACATTATCTTAAGAGCAACGTCTTGAATAGTGTAAATCTGTAATTGACTCGGGTAGATGCCTGTAAGATACCAATTTGAAATTTTGTACATTGCTGTTTTTAGACTTCAAGCCATCAGCCAGAGGGTAAAAGATTACATAGTACTTCAATGATTTTTCCACAAATTGTTTTTACATAGTTAATATTAAATGAACAGTTGCTATAGCCTGTCTTTCATGGAAAAAGTTTCTCACCGTTTTGTTTGTTGCTAATTTCAGGGAATCGTTGTGAATCATCCCTGTTGGTCATTTTCTTCACAGCCACATTTTTGATGTACTGCATTTCATAAACAAGCTGCAGCATGACACTAAAACATGTGCAAAGTGATTTACAACTGCACCAATGAAAGCAAGTGGAAGGCATTTAAGCTGTGGATGTTATGAGTCACAGGACCCAGACAGTTATCTTATCCTTTCCTCTACAGGTAGAGGGATGTCGGTGGGACTGGCTGTCTGTGTGGATAGCCCTGTGGAAATTGTGTTTTTATAGTTCATTTGAAAGGAAAAAAGCAAAAAGCAGCTTCACTTTACCTTTTTAAGTTATAAAAGCCAAAAGCTGCCCCATTTGGGGAAAAAAAAAGGCCATGCTCTGATTGGTTTGTCAAAGTTTTATTTCCACAAAATGCCACTCATCTTATGCCAGCTCTGCAGAAATATAAAATTTACATCAAGTGCTTCAGTGGATATTACATTTACGTCCACACATAACTGCATTTTGTGCCTTAAATATTTTTGTGTAATTTGGAAGGACATTACACCACACGTGTAAGAGTTCATATGGAATTATTTTTTGGTCAAGTGAAAGTAGTTTGTGAGATTTCATGGAGAAAGTTATTTTTCTATGCATGCTCCATGTTCCAGTTATCAGACAGAACCTGTTTCTTGATCAGATGACCACTCCTTGTATTTTTCTGAATGTTTTCTCTTATTTCTCTGCTGATCCACTAGTTTCTCTCTCTGTGACATGCTGTTCTTGCACACTGCTGTTTGTTCTCATGCTATACCTGCAGTTTAAATTCCATTACCGTAGGGAGACAAAAATAACAGGAAATGGAAAATCAAAGCGCTCATTTGGAACGACATCTTTGTGGCCAATGACATTTTCTGGAGAGCAAGTGGGCGTTTTTCTAATGATTCATCAATGAGGTGCCTGAGACAAGGTCATTGACATTTATTATCAAACAGCAGTGATCTCAGTGTAGTCCAGAAGAAAGAATAAACAACACCTCTTCACAAGCCAAGATTACCAAACACAGTAACTGTTATTGTTCCCACTGAATGCAGAGTAGGACCTTTCCCACTGGCTTTTGCACAACGGACTCTAAGATATCCTTTTAAGACCAAACCATGAAAACTAAAGAAATCATGACTAGACATTCCCCAAGCCACAACTTAGGGCACAGAAGCCAACAGCTTTTGCCTTCAACTTGAGCTCAAACATATTGGAGTGTGCTATTTTCAGTGTTACAAGCTCCTTTCTAATGTTAATTATAGAGTGAGTCAGGATGTGACATTTAAGCAAGGGGGATAATGAGAAGCATTCCCCGACACTGTAGATGTATGAAAGCCAGCAGACTGCTAACCGCACTCTGTATGTATACATGATGTCATGTGTGGACAGATTAGATAATCAGAATCTGATGCTTGGATGCTAGCCTGCAACCACTCAGTGATTGAAACATTCTGTAATTTAGGTCCTGAAAACATTAAAACCACAATTATAATATGCAGTAATCTTTCATAGTAGTGAGGATGGGAGACGCTATTAATTTTTTGTTTTTTCCGGTTAATGTTTAGATCATGTAATTTACTGGTGAGATTTTTCAGATGATAACGTCAGAAATATCGCCAACTGTCTTCTGTATCTTAGTACAAACTACTTAGCAAGATGGATAATTACATGAACACTTTCACGGGATGGAAAAAGTATATATTATGCTTCCTCAATGCCTTGCAGTTGTCGTTTTACTTTTTAGAAAGAAGACAACTCTTTTAGGTAGGATCTGATGGTAGTCCATGTGACAAGGTCATATGGCTGAAAGGTCAAAGTGGAATTGCAATTGGGCCACCAGCAAAGCTTGAGCTGCTCTTTTTTTTCAATTGTGCAACCTCAGAAGTCACAATAGCCATTATACCTGAAGTACATGTTGCAGCTGCCCTGAGGCTCACATGTTGCTGAGTGGTACTTTTGTGGTTGTGGTTAATGGGTACAAGATGCTTAAGGAGAGAAAAATTGGTCATGCTTCTCATTCTCACTGCAGGAGCCAGAACAACTTTTCTGTCCCTTGTGCTGATTCTCAAATTTGAACTGCTCCTGTAAAGACCTGTAATTTATGGTGCTGGTCAGATGTTTACATGCGCTCATCATCAGTGGAAATTGCATCTGGATTGTAATATTTTTGAACTCTTTATTTTGTTAGGATGGACTAATAGCACCCCATGCAACTTCTGTGGTTCACTAAAATAAGATCTCTTCTATTTGATTTTCGCAAATGCATACAGGCTAAAAATACATTTTAATTGAGTTGGTTATTTTGGTATGTCAGCCTCCCAAACCTAAATAAATGACGTGTCTATTCTTTCCGTCATATTGGCACATTTAACTGTGTCCAAGGTTCAACTTTTTGATCCAAACTGCCCCCTAATTAGATGAAAGGAAATTGGTTATGATGTTCAAGAATAACCCAGGAACCACCAAGCCCCAAGTTAGCCATGAACTGGAAAATATCTTGACTCTAGCGTCACCATCCAAAGTAAAGTGAGTTTAACAGCATGGCCAAAGAAGTTGCAGTCCAAGAAGGAAGTGCCTGCTCCAAAACTGACACCTTCAAGCTTGAATGAAATTTGCAGCTGCTAACGTGGATGAGCCAAATACCTTCTAGAGAAATAATTTAGTTTTTTTTCTTAAGATTTTATTTTATTTTGCCACAATGTCATGAAGACTTTCTGCTAAACTCAGGGTTAGGCTTTCAAGCTCTGAGAACATGGTACCAACCGTTAAGAATAATGGTGGTAGCATCATGCTGAGGATTAGAATGGCTGCCAGACTTAGCAGTGCATGGCACAAAGTCGATGGGGTAAAGAACAAGTAGGTCTATCTCCAAATTCATGAACCTTTCCCAAATCAACAGCTGAATGTCTGAAACTGAAAGTTTGTGCTTTATATGCAATCTTGTAAGATGTCGTATTAAAAAAATCGGGGGCACCTCACAAAATATTTCTGAATATTTCTAATAACTAATTTCAACAAGAATTAAATTGTAAATTAATGAAGAAATAACTGAAAGTAAGACCTCAAAAGATTTTCTGGATAAATAATAATAAAAAATAATCTCTGGTAGGAAATAAATTAGCTTAAATTTTATCTCTTTCTTCATTGTTTATTTTCTTAGATCTTTCTATTTTAGTTCATTTCTTGAGTTTGAGTACATTATTTTTCATTGCTTGTGCTTTGTGCCTGTTTCCTTAGATCAGTGTTTCTTTTTGTTTACTGTTTATGTTAGTTTAGCGTTTTCCTTTTGTTTTCTCTGCTTCCCTCGGGTTCTGCTCCCCTTCCCAGCTGTTTCTCATTTCCCCATTTACATCTGCCTGCTTTCTCTCCAGCTATTCACTCTCACCTGCTATTCACTCTATTAACTCTGGTTCCATTATCTTCTCTCCTTCAGTGAATATAAGATTTCCAGGTTACATTGTTCTCCACTGGATCCTCTGGTTGCATTCTGTTTAGCTCCATGTTCTTAACGTGGAATTGGCATTTAAAAGCTGTTGTCTGCATTTTAGTCCTGCCTGAAACCAGTTCTGCATAACAATGTCAAGAACTACACTGTGCTCAAATAATGAATAGAATTGACTGTGGAAAATAATCACAGACAACTTGGAGCAATTCTTGATGTAACCTCCTGAGAAGATAACACACTCCTACAGGCTGGTAATCTGGCACTCAGGACGTTCAGACCAAGGCAGGACACTCCATCTCTCACTGGAAACCAAAATAATTGGTAGATTATTGCTAGATGCAGATGAATAAATAACAATTAAGCCTTTTCCCTCTCCCTTTAAATAGATATTCAATAAAAATAAAAATAAATACTAACAGGCAAAAATCAAAATAAAGTAGATTATAGTCACAAAACAGCTTATAAATAGCTCAAAGTTTACAAATACAAAAATATAATCAGAAAAAATTGAAAAAAAAATGTCAAAATACAAATAAAAATATTTGACACATTAAAATTTCAAGTGTAACTGTTAGAACATTCCTGTCTTAATCTCAGTAAACCTCCACACTGAGTGACTAACTGTTTCACATACTTCTGATTCCATAAATGGATCATTTAAAGTGGTGGTGTTTGTTTAAATGAAGGAATGAAAGCAAACAAGCACAGACTCGAGTCTTTCAGTTGGCAGTAAGAAGAGTCATCTCTATCTTTCTTTAATGTTAAAAGAAGAAGGGTATTACTTTTTCACTGACAGCGTCCTTAATTGCCCTTCCAGAATCCTCCCTCAAATAATGGTTCAAAGCCATTAGGAAAAAAATGTTCCTTCTCTCTTCTGATTTCTGCTGGCTTAGCATAGTCTTCCAACATAGTCTCATGTTTTGGCTCATTTTGAAAGGAGATAAATGAGTGTAACATTTTAAAACAACAGTGCACCTTGGCTTTTATATTGTTACCATGTCATTGGAGCAATAATATTAATGATCACAATCAGCAATAGGATGCATGTGTATGAAAAGCATTCATACCTATGTTTTTTTTGCACATCACAATTTACAGTTGTGATTTTGTTACAATTTTCTTGTGATTGACCAGCACAAGGTAGTGCATGACTGTGAGATGGGACGGAAAATATACAGTTTAAAAAAATTAAATACTTTTTAACAGACACAAATGTAAAAAAATAATTAAATAAGAGGAATTGCCTTTGTATTGAGTCCTGTTAATTGTGAAACCTATACATGAAATCCATCACAAACGTTTGCCTCCAGAATTCACCCATATTAATAAAGTCAACCTGTATGTAGTTTAGAATGTAATTTAAATACATTTAAATTTGAAATCAGAGTAACATTTTAGAACAATATCCCAAACTTTGGACATCTCACAGTTTGGGCAAGGAAATTTCGAATCACAGAAGCAGCCAAGAGGCGCATAGTAACCTAGAGTTTAACAACTCAGGTGGGAGAATCTATTTGCAGGACCACTATTAGTTTTGCTCTCCGCAAATATGATTTTATGGAAGAGTGGTAACGAATAAGCCATAAGAAGCCCTATTAGCAGTTTGCCGTAAGCCATGTAGGGGACACAAAAAACAAATGGAAAAAGGTTCTCTGGTGAGACAGACCGTCACTCTGTGGAGGAATTTAAAGCAAGCCCAGGTAAATTGTAGTTCACCACTACACAACTGACTAATTGTGACATCAACTGTTCCTTAAAACGTTGTAATTCTGGTACCATTTATGTAGACATGTTTTCTTATTTTTGACCAGCACCGATTAAGGTTCGCAAACCTTAATCAGTGCTGGTTTTTGACCAACATGGAAAACACAAGGGGTTTTACAAGAACACGTAGTTGTGATATTATTTTAAAGACTATAGTAAAAATATTGGGATTGAACCCATTGTTCCTTATACATCATTGCATGGCACGTATTAATGAGTAACTTGCCAAATGTTATCTCAAAGTTGTCCTTTCAAATTGTAATTTTAAACTTTTTTGCAAGGATACATATGATCTGATATATTGTGCAGCCCTTCAAAACACATTGTACAATGGAAAACTAACACTTAGCATAAAGGAAGAAACACCATCCCTGTGGTGAAACATTGTGGTGGTAGCATCATGCTTTGCCCAAAATACAATTAGGGAAGCTGGTCAGAGTTAAAATTTTACTTTTATCAGAACACAATATTGAACATACAGTCAGAGCCCAAGTGCTCTAAGATATTCAAATCAAAGTATATTAATATGTTAAAATGGTCCTTGAAAATGAAGAGACGTACATCCAATAAAAAACAAAAACTCTGGCATGCCTCCAAAAGGGCAGTTTAAGGTGAGCAATTAACCCTATAAGCATGTTTTTGGTTGGAGAATGAAGTCAGGGTACCCATCCATGCAGACAGTACTTTAATCACTGGGCTTTATATTTGATAAGCTATAAATCATACCATGTGTTTTCAGTATGTGCAACAGAGCGTGTGAAAGTTAGACATCAAAGGAGAAATCAGTGAAAAACAATCTTTCTGCAGTTCTGTTGCTGAACTGAAACCAAACCCCAAATAATACAAGCATCCCAGTCCAGTTTACATCATCTCATTAGACTTTTTCCAAGGAAACCTTTGTTTTTAGGCATTTCCTGCTTTTAAAAAACTTTTACTGGAATAATTTTGAAAGAAAAATAGTTTTCCTTCCACACTTTCTAAGATTTTTAGATGCATGAAGTGTCCAATGGTGATGAGGAAGCATCTATTAATGGTCAGTTAAGGTTCTCAATCCTTTTTAGAGGATTGAGAATTTTAATCGGTGCTGGTCAAAAATAAGAAAGCATGTCTACATAAATAGTACCAGATTTACAATGTTTTAAAGAACAGTTGATTTCACAATCAGTCAGTTGTGTAGTGGTGAACAACAATTTACCTGGGCTTGCTTTAAATTCCTCCACAGAGTGATGGTTTGTTAAATCTTCAGGTAACTACTGTTAGAAAATGTTACTCCTGACATCCTCCTCTTCACTGGAAAAATCGGTATACAATTTCAAAATGAAAGCTTTTCTATCACTATTTTTGTCCTGGTGAACATTTTGCTATCCACTGATGCCTGAATGCAGAGTTCCAAACATACTCTTAAATAACCTTCAATGAGCTTGACTGTACTTTTTCTTGTTTTTCCGTCACAAGTTGTTTTTGTGGAACCGAATGTCTCGGGCCAAGTTGGAAAATCCGAGGCATGATAGAGCAACCAGTGGAAAATGTCCTGCCATGGTTTTGAACATTTGTAAGTAAATCAGACATTGCCTGACTGCACAGAAAAGCCATCACAGCAGGGGTAGCAGACTTCCTAGCCTGGAATAAATTAATGAATTACAACTCAATAAGGTGTAGAACATTTGCAAAGAGCCAAAGTAGACTTTTCACAGCCACTTCATTTAACTGAAAGCAGACATAGTATTTAACATGGAATTGCTCATCAGTTTAGTAGGAGCGTTTCCTCTGGATTCATGATTGGTATTTGGTTAAAAACAGAGCTGGGCTTCTGTAAGTCTCTAACTTACATTTATTTGTTCCTATTTGTGCTGTCTTTCCATTAGTTAACTGTTTTTTTTGTAACATAATTTCCCCAATTTATTGCGTGCATGAGACGCTGTCTCAAAGTTTAAAAATATGTACAAATCAGCATTCCTAAGCAGCATGTGGAAATAATTCACTCGGTATCTCGAAATCACTTTTGTTCTCCAATAAGCTAATGTGACTCCCTTTGAAAACTCCTGATTAGCAAAATAGATTGACACTTTTTTACAGACTTGTATATCATACATTTCTTGGTGATGCTAGTGTTGAATTTTTACTGCCCATATTGGAACAGGGCAGTTTCACCATTTTGAAAGAAAGTTTTATATTTTGAAAGAAAGTATTAATGAATGTTACTTACACCAAGTAGATTTGATCAAACAGTTCATAAGCTTTGTCTTAGTAATCAGTCAACAAATTTTATGCACACAGTTCTTGTACTAATTTTGCAAACCAGTACTAATGCCATTATTTTAGGATTCAAAATTGTTAGGAGCATTATGGTGTCTGGAAATCTAAAAAATCAGAGGAAAAATCAGTTAACAAGACAACTATTCCTCCTGCACTCCACTATGGTAGAGTAGCTGTTGGAAAAAAAACAAAGTTTGCCAATAAGCCATGAAGGGGGCATAGTTAATATGTAGCAGAAGGAACTCTGGTAAAATGAGAAACTATATCATTGTAGTCAACATGCAAAATGCTATAGCTGATGGAAAAATAACTATGCATATCAACCTAAATGCAACATCTACAAGGTAAAACATGGTGATTGAGCAAACATCATGTTAGAGATTTTTTTCCAGCAGGCACACGGAAGCTGATGACAATTGATGGCAAGATGGATGAAACTAAATGAGTTAGTTAGCACCAGAAGGACATGCTGTGCAAAAAAAAAAAAAAAAAAAAAACATCTTACAACAGATATTTTCTGATGCGTTCAGTCACCACATTTTAGGTTATTTCCATACATAAATACACATGGTGCCCTCAAATATTGCATTTGAATAAGTTCCAAAAAATGAAAGACACTGCAAACTGTGATGTGACGGTATAAAAACTTTGATTTGTGAGTTTTTGTATTCTAATACTGTGACATCTTTTTACTCACGTGAGTGGAAAACATTTATTTATTGCTTTTAAAGCTGCAACCAGAAACAATAATAAACCTTCAGTAAGGGCTCTTTGCAGTATATTTTGTTATGAATTTGTAAGTGATGTACTCTCACCATTAGTCTTAGTGATTTGCTTTTTAATTTTAAGCCCTTTCTGTGCTGAATAAAACACGCTGAGGAAAAAAAAAAAATAAAACCAGAAACATATGCCTTAACTTGGCATTCAAACACATGACTGAATAAGCTCTGGTAAATAGCTAGCACATGGGAAATGATTGTATTCTGATAAATAGACTGAGGCAAATATTGCAGTGGATCCATTGAACAACTGATGATTAGGAGGAGAACTGAATTGACTCTGTTGATGTATGAATAGTCAGTATGACCAAAACCAGAACACCTGCTCAGGGCTTAATCTGTAATGTTTTGGCTGTTGTCGACAACACGGTGGCCTAAATCTGAGTCATGTTTGCCAAAGAAGTATCCAACACACTCTTCTGTTTCAGTGTAACTGCTGCTTTTATATTGGCAGCATCCAGCCAAGAATTCCCAGTCTTTATGATAAATGTGAGCCTCTGGGGATGGAGGAGCACTTAAAATTGGTCAGGCCCATCAACCACTGACACACTCCCACATGATGTCATTACAGCTCACACATAATTAAGACATGATGACTTGATATCCTATGGATTAAAAACATCTCCGACTCACAACAGCAGGATTGGAAGGTTGTCCCACCGCTGGCAGCTGATATAAACTCATATAGATTTTGAATAATAATTTATGTATTTCAAGTGTATATTAATGTTAAATTGAGATTATGGTCTACAGGTGATACAAACGGTAAAATTTGGCTTTGTAGAAAATGTAAATAGTGCATTGGATGAATGTTTCAAAAGGTCTCAACCGTCTTCTGTGTTGACTTTGGACTTGATCAAATACAGTGAACCTAAACCAACCAGTGACAAAACTTCCTAAATTATCACAGAGTGTGGAAACTTTACACCAACCCTTAAGCTGCTTGAATTTTGTGCCAGTCCGTTCTTCCTCCAGACACCAGGATTTTGATTTTCATATGAACATTTGGACCACTGAACAACTGCGAAGTCCTTTTTCTACTTAGTTCAGGAGGGACTTAACACAAAGAATGCCACTGTTCTAGGTATTTCTGTTTGATAATTATTGAGGCACTAGTTCCAGCTGCTGTCCATGCCTTGTGAAGCGCCACTAAACTTTTGAAAGGACTTTGCTTGACAATCCCCTCAATGTTGCAGCTTATTATACCTTATAATTGTGAGCCTCTTATTGCCACATTTTTTTATGTTTATTAATTTTCATTCATGTTCTTGGATACTGGCCTTCGCACACAGCTAGCTTTGTTAGTAATGCCCTTCTATGCCTTTGCTTCCTCATGAACTGTTTCAATGATGATCGACTGTCACGTTAGCCATCTTTCCTGTGATTGCATAGGGTTGCATTACTTAGTAGAAAAAAAAAACTGTTTGTTTTGTTCTAATAGAATATTTTGTTAGCAGTAAGTCATGATCATCAACATTGACAAAATAAACTGAATCTTTCTAGAATTTTAGTTTCACTTTTTGAAGTGAGTTACTGAAATACATTTAAATCTATTTTTCAAATATTTGGAATGCACCTGCATAATAAAATCTCAGGTTCTTTTTATTCTAACGTTTATTGATGAACATCCAAAGAACATATAAATTTATAACCTTTGAGTCCAATCTCAAAGTCTCTAGAAAACAATTTGCTTCAGCAGTCCAGTTGTGTAAGAAATATCTGAGTTAAAGAAATAACAAAAGACTCCAGATGAAAGCAATAAACCTTTAAGATAAACAAAAGGTCTAGAGAGGGTTTGTTGATCAGAAAATTCACTGGGTTTCTGTTGGAAAATGGGGACGACTACACATTCAAAAAGGTAGTGCACACAGTTTCAACAAGCATTAAGGCAAAACAATAGGCCTCTTGAACTAAAAGAAAAAGAGCCTCTAGCCATTGTATAATTTGGCTTGCATCTAAGCTATATATCTTAGTGCATATATATGATAGAACAATGGAGAAGTAAACTTTTTTCTAAATTCTGTAACTAGTATTAAAAAATGACACAATGACTGGACTATATTACGCTGCAGCTGTCCAAGAAAAAATTTAAAAGAAAAATGTGTATTAATGCTTAAAAATGACACAAACCTCTTAACATTCATTGCTAATAAAATCAGTGACTGTGTTTTTTTCTGTTATTGTACATGGTACAATAACAGATTCAAACAAGAAAGTCAATTTGGGATCTTCCAAAAAGATAATGTACATCCAGGTTAAAAGATGAGAATTTTGTTTTAAGTGGTTGCAAAAAAAAGATGTTTGTCAGTTTTAACTTCATTCACAGCAGGACGTCATTCACCAACTTGAATCTGATTGAGCTTCAGTTTAGACCATTCCTGTCACAACAAATATTTTAAACTCGGATTTCTGTATCTTGTCTTGGACTAACTCCTCCCAAATGAAAAAAAAAAAAAAAAAACCTGAGAGAAACAGATCTTTGTTGTTCACATGAAGGTTTTATAGAGAATTAAAAAATTTTACACTCCCTTCAAAAAGTTATGTCTCTTACTGTGTATTTCCCATCATGATGTCATTAAATAAATAAAATAAATAAATTTGTTTTTTTAGTAACTTTTGAATTATTTTAATAAGACTAATTCAGAGAAATTATGGTTACTTATTATTTTTACATTTCACATTTCTTTAAGCATTTTTACACATATAATAATAAGCATATTTTCTGGGTATATACGAACCTGAAAATTGCTACATTTACCTGAATACTGCTGAAATCCAGTGTTTTAGAACAGCACATACATTCCGCCAAAGGTTGCTGGTTTGTAAAACCTAAAAATTGTTGAATTAAAAAAATATATTTTTCCTGATCCCTCATAAATCTTAACTTCCTAAACTTAAAATTAAGTTTTAAATTTTGGCATAACTGCTTTTGTCTTGTACTGACTCCCATGTTTGATGTTGCACACATGCTGTCGTCAATCTTTAGTAATGTTTAATGGCCTTTTTCAGCTGCTCTATGCTTGCTTTTTTCTTACACACATTTTGAGACATTTTTCTGTTTTGTACATAAGACATAATTCAACTTAGGAGCCAGAAGACAGTTGTGAAGATTACTAAAACTATCACATGCCAAATTTAAACCAAACATTACCCATTTTTTTAGATAAATGGGTTTCACATTAATGAGCATATTCATCTTTGGGGGATTGGAGGAAAAACTCCAGTTGTCAGCTGGTTTCTCAGCAGACAGCGGTTGTCTGGGAAATCCATCAGCGATATGAACCGGAATATAAAAGCACTATCATCAAGTTGGAATGCTGCTCCCACACGGATGAAAACCATCAGACTTCCCAGCCCCCTCAGTGTGGAGTTCCCACTTCCCTTCATTTAAAATTTCCAAAGCACAAACAGTTTTGAAATTATGTTGTAATTTCAGTGTTGAATGATAGTGGTCCACAGATATACAGTTTGTAAACATGCTGCTTGTCATGGAATCACCAAGACCGTGGACCAAAAAACAATTTGTTTTTTATGTTCTGTAGCCTAAAACTGACATGTTCCTCTGAGACATTCATCAATGAATTCAACTTGAGGCTGTAAATTGCCGCCAAACGACCGGTGAAGGACATATGGTATGGCCTGCAGTTTCATTTCTCTTGCTGCACGGTGCTTTCTGACGGCAGCGGTATGGATAAAATTAGGGGCTTTTCTCTGTCTAATAAAAACAATGTGAAGGCCAAATTCCGATGTTTGGATGGGAACAGCAGTTTATGTGGCCAAAATCAAAGTAAGCCAATTCTTAAGCCTAACATGAAACTACAGTGAATATTAGGAGTCTACTAAACACTGTTAAAATACCAGGTTGAGACCAAGATAAATCTGTACTTAACCTTTTCCACTTTTTCTGCGACATGTGTCCTCTGTTATTCAACTGAAAAAGAAACAATATTTTACGGGGACATATATATATGTAAAAATATATGCCAGGCTCAAGTCTAGTAATCCATCATGACTGTTTAATCATCAGGACAATGCACTCGCTGCATGATGCATGTCAAATGCATATTAAAGGGGTCAGGTAAAATCTGTTATTTGATTAGGCACATTATGAACACTATAAAGGTGAAAAGGGTTTTTGAATTCATTTATACTGGTCTCATTTTTTTCCCAGAGAGGCATTTGTTATATGAATTGTACAACTATCACTTGAGTCAAATGACTTGGAAAAATTCAAAAACACAATTTAGATTTATTTCTTGATTTAAATCTAAACTTCAGACTCAAAGAATCTAAACTATGGTAAATCGATGCTGATGAGCCTGTAAATTAATTTGACTAAAAGCAACCACTAAGATAAAACTATTTTTTGCCTTTATATTATAGATATATCAAAAATCCTGTAATGTTCCAGCGCTACAGATCAGCTTCACTTTCACCAGTTTGACTCATGATAAAGGTTTATGGCTGGAAATTTAAAGGTTGTTGTGTGATACAAAAGACAAAACAAAGTTCTTGGGAACTTACTGAACCTTCATGTTGCTCCGTCTCTACATGAGTCTTTTCCTAATGTGTGTTCAAAAACTGACTCTTCCGTTGTACAGTTTTTGCTGCTTTCTCATTCCACTTGGGATGAATAAATCCTCTGTGATCTATTAAGACTGTGCCCCATCACCTCCCAAACCACTCCAATACAGATGCATTACCTCCACAAGATGGATTTGTTCTTCACAAGGCCTCTTCCGGAAGCCTGAGCTTCTGGATTTTTGCTTAAGTTACTAATGTTTTCCTCCAAAGCAAACTTGTTCAGGTTACCAGGATTACCTTGTCAGTTAATGCCAGTGATTTGCTGGTGTTTAATATGTTCCTCTTGAGTCTTTTTCCTGGTTAGCTTTTCCCCAATTCCCACCTTTTCACTTCCCCTCACAGCTGCAGGTCATCAGTGATCACTCATTTGTTCGCTTTCCATGAATCAGCTGTCCCAGTACAATAGGTCTTTGGGGTTCCTTTTGACCTATTTGTCAGATTCTTTGGCTACGTTCACACTGCAGCCTGAGGTCACCCAAATCCAATCCAAACTTTTCTGCCTTTGTGCTACCTCTTTCTGATCTTTACATGACAGTCTGAACAACGCAGATTGGATTTTTACAAATGTGACCCAGGTCATTCGGACATATGGTCCTACATCCAATACATATCTGATCTATTCAAAGTGACCTGTGGATGGCCAGGTTGCACCACCGAACAATGTGTCAGTTGTGCTCAAAGTCGCTCTTCGAGGGCCGGCATCCAGAATGTTTTAGTTCTCTCCCTGGTTTAGTTTGCAGCTTGATCCAATGATGGCCTAAGAAGAACATCGACATGCTAAAAAGGTTGTTACTACCACCAGGGACAGAACTAAACTCTGCCTGATGCAGGATGCCAGCTCTTGAGGACCAACTTTGGGCACGACTGCAGTATGTCATTGATGCTGGAAAAAGTCACTATTCTTTGTCCCAGTACGCGGAAGCAGGAACATAAACAACAACCATGGCAGACGATTATGAGGATTAAGTTATTAAAGTGCTGGCTCCGGTTGGACAACAGCTGCAAAATTGCAAGATATGTTCCACCATTACCATCCGTGTTTACTTCTGCAAACTAACACTTGCTATGTATGATGTTACTGTGTCCTCTGCTGTATACGTAAGACACTTTTAGGTTGTTTGCAGTTCACACAGGAGATCCCACGGAAGTCGCATACATTTAGAAATGTGAAATACCACTCAAAAAAAAAACAATAAAAAATTCACAAAAAATTGGAATTGAGCTTCAAGGCCTGCAGTGTGAACATAGCCTTTGTTGTCCTGTTGAAAAACATAAAACAAAGATGCATGTTTCCTGCAAATGTGGCATCATTTAAACAGAAATAAACAAGCTTTCCAACATTATAAGATTTATTGCCGTGAATCTTTATTCAACAACAAAATAATTAACTGCATAGCCATTTCCTTTGCTTTTTGTGCAAAGTTTAATTCACCATTCAATGTAGCATCTTTTCTTCATAAAGAGGCATGGATGATAGCATGTGGATATAATAAAATTGCATGACAGCATCCCTGAGTTAATATTCTTTCTGTATTTACACTGATCCACATTACCATGTAACTTTAAACGGGTCAAAAGAAGTTTAAACATTTACAAAGGGCCTTGTTTGACGAGGATCTCAAAAGGAAAGTATTTTGAGTATTATGCTCCTCTCTTTATGTTGTTTAATCAAAAGAAAAGCGGCAATTACATCATATCCTAATTATGGACAACTATACATTTTACTAGGTTTTCCCAGAACATTGAATGTTATTGTCTGCTCTGACTTATCTTGTTTTCTCTGGTAGCTGAGTCATGGAGACTACTTCTCCCTTGGCGGTTTGTAGTCCCTGGCAGGAAAAAAATTGGACTGGAATTTCTCAGTATTGTTTAACCCACGAAGAGTGACACAGTACTTTACCAAAACCAAGTACACCTATATCCACGCTCCTTTCTGGGATGGAAATGAGCAGTGATGGCATAGTTACTCTGAAAAAGTAACTTTAATCAGATTACTGATTACACCTTGAAAAAGTGACTTAGTTAGATTACTGACTACTTGATTTGGAAAGTAACTAAGTTACATTAAAAGTAACTTTTTTAGTTACTTTCACCAGCTGCTAACAATGCTCCGCCACCTGTGAAAATTACATTGAGCTTTGCCAATACTTAATTGTAAGCTATTATATAATGGTAACATCAACAATGTATCTCCACTTATAAAGTTGAAATGAAGAGGAGATTTGTTAATGGTTACAACAGTACAAAAAAAAAAAAGTTAGTAATTTGTGTGTGTATTTGTGTAGTCCACTATTGTCTGGAAAACTCTAAGAAGGATTCTTAGAGTCCCCCCAGCCTCCAGGTTCTGCGTTACGGCCCTGCGTTTGGTGTCAGAGCACAGCTCTCGTCCTGCGGCTCAACAGCCCAGATGGCTGCCGCATAGATTTGTGACACTTATCTTAATATTAATTATCATAATGTCGTTTAGTTGCAAAACTTTACGGACTCGTTCATTCGTGCCTGTTTTCACGTTTATTGCGTTGTTCATATTGGTCTCGATGTTTACAATTTTCTGGAGCGCGACGCGAAACTCGACGTCATTCACAGGTAATATATTAACTTAACATTAACAAAGACATAGCAGGACGGGTCATCCGGGAATAGATGGACCTGGAAGGCCTGACTAAAACTAACTGGATGTCAGACACATTCTGGGGTTTATTATGAATCTCTACTTATTTCCAAGCCCAAAGGAGCAACTTTACGTTCAAAAACGAGCCCAAAAGCGCAACCCGCGACTCATTAATTTTGCAAGCGACTTTAAAAAAAAGAAAAAAAAAAAAAACACGCCCAAAGCCGCTTATAATAATCGGACTTTGTGACAGAAACTCGAAATAGTTCCTGTTTTTCCACCCAAAAAAATGCGCATTTCCCTCCTCCCTCCACTGTTTACATTTCTGTCTCTGCTGATACTGTCGCAAAACGCGTAGAGTAAATACAATTAAATTCCAAAAGAAAATAGTAACGCACAGTAACGCAAAGTGATTTCGATAAGTAACTGTAGCCTGACTACTGGATTTGAAATAGCAACGCGTTAGATTACTCGTTACTGAAAAAAGTGGTAAGACGTCAGTAATGCGTTACTGACATCACTGGCAATGAGAAATCAAGCCCACACATCCTGCTTCCTTCTTCTTGCAACCACGTGAATATTTGAGAGAATCCAGTAACAGTTTCTCACAATGGTAAGAGAAAAAAAAAATCGATGCCTCTGAAAGAAAACTGAATTAAAAATCTGACTTCTCAGTGCCCTATTCTAAAACAGGTTGAGTTATTTCTCCATAAGAGTTTTATCTGGAATCTAAAAGGGCTAAACAGATCAGCCCAAATGTCCTTGTGGAAAATTCTCCAGACACTTTACAAAAAGTAATTTTAATTCAATGCAGTTGTCTCTAGTTATCAAACAGAACAGCAAACTCAATTAATTATTCAAAATAGTTTAGAAAGTTTCCAGCAGATTGTATTGAGTCATTAACTCGCTCCTCCTGGACAAGTATGTGGTTTTGTTCATATTTATTTGAATATATTACGGGCTGTTATTTGTGATTTATTTATGAACACTATCATAATTTAATGTAAATGTAAATCATGGGGGTTTCATCTCAGTGTAACCTAGGGTACAACTTGGGTATACCTCTTGAAAATACGAAAATACACTTTTTTTTACTTCAAAACTAAGTTGTTTTTTTTTTTAGTACAAGCAACCATATAAATACAAGACACAATGACTGAAATAATCTTGACATGATTTTCCTCTCCTTTCATAAATGCTAACTCCCCATTGACACAGTGCTGCTGAGCAATGTCGAATGTCTTTACTGAGACATATTGACTAAAATCAATGTCCAAAACTGCTTGCTTTCTGCATCATTTGGCTCGTAAAGTTGAAACATTTCACTTGGTGTTAGATTTTGGAAAACAACTGGGTTGGATCGAAAACACACATGTACAAGCCTTTCCCAGCTAAGCATTTCATTTGCCTGGGAAAATCAGAAAGGCTCAGACATAATTAATGAACATGTTTGAACTGGTTGATGAATAATGAACACATTAGTTTGATGATATTAACGAGTAATAAATGTGTTATTATTAACAGAACTAATGAAAGAATGAGCCCTCCTACTAAATAAGCTCATGTTAAGAAAGGCCATCTGTGTGTCACCTCATTAACTTTGCAGCCAGAACAACAAAGCGTGTGGGACCACCCTCATCTCTCTTCAAATACACCACCACAATTACTGTGTTAAAAAAATTGTTGCAAACATTTTTGCAAAGAGTGGTACCAACCTTTTTAAGGATTAGTAGGAAAACAGAGATGCTTGTTGCCCTTTACCCAGCCACCTCCACAGCTGTGCTCTGCGTGCAATGGTAAATGTAGCCATGAGTTGGACTTTCAATGCTTCACTTGCCTTGTGAAATAGTAAACAGCATGAGATCTTATGGGCTAACAAGAGTCTACACCCATACTCACTCTGATCTCTGTGTGGCTTCTGTTCACAGTGGTGCTTTGAACCAAAGCGTGGAGGGGAGGTTTTCAGATATATATATATATATATATATTATCTTGCATTGTTAAATTCAAAATCAACATATGACCAGCAAAATATTTAAAGGTCTAACACATTTGTAAATTATTTTGTCAGCAGAAAGTCCCTTTGTACTACGGTTATTGGTATGAATATATCACATACTGTGATTTTTCCATTTTAAACTGACAATACTAGTGCAGTGAAGTGAGTGTTACAGGTTTCTTTATTGCTTAAAATTCCCATAATCAGAAAACTTAATGGTGGCACTAGAGAAGTTAGTGCAGTGTTGGGATCCATTTTCCTGCATAACAAATATTTAAAGCTACATTTATAGAAATCTGTTAAGGCGCAAGCAGATAAATGTGACTATTTTCAATGGAAACTGAAATAAATTAAATTGTATTTTATATTCTCTTTCTTGGACATCCAGTCACATATAAAAGGCTAAATAAGCACTTGGTTTGTTTTGGGTTTTTTTTTTTTGTTTTTTTTTTACTTTCTCACAAAATAATTCCAGTTTTTGCAACGTAAGCTGGAGAATTACTGGTTGTGCCAAACTGGGAAGAGTATTACTTCACTGTTGCTTTTGGCATCTCAGTAAGTGGAAAACTTATGTCTGTGCGGTGGATGAATATTTGCCCTCTGAAGAATCAAACAGTCCTTTGAGTTCAAAAGGACTGCTTCATTCCCTTCAAAAGGTTTTAACTGGCAAGTCCAACTAAAGCTATTCCATCCTTATATGTAACTTCTTTAGCAACCAGCAGATCTTATTCTTACAGTCCCTCTGTAAATTAAAACCTTCCTTCAAATTTCAATAGCATCATAATATAGTGAACAAAATGGCAATTACTTTGCTAAAGTGGGTTTGAGTAGAATGCTGTAAAAGAATCAAGAAAACTTGATGATGTTGTAAAACTACAGCTGGGACATAATACACTAAAAATGGCTTTTGCGATAGTCATATGATCAATAGAAAATAGAAAATCGGATAGAAAATCAGGTAGAATGTAGATAATTTAATTGAACTCTGTTTCAGAACCACACGGCATTCTGGGAGGTGAAGACAGAGGAAAGACTTTAGCACTCAACTTCTCATGGCCCAGCTAAGCAAAGTGGGTCGACTAACTCACTCACTTTGGTAAGCTAACAACAACTTACTGAGTAACATCTGCGGTAGCGGTTTCATGTTGCCTCCAACATATTCAGACACACTAACACAGGAACTGCGTGGCAGAAAATAGCAATTACCCTATTCAAAGATCTTTTTGTAGAGCATATTTAAAATATTTGAGAGAACATGCAGGATGGGAAGCTAAAAGACCTAGGCGTAATGCTACTTCACATGCTGTTGGCTGGCAATTATAAAGCAGCCAATTCAAGAGTGTCATTCATGTTCCCTGTCACTGATTGGCTGTTCTCTCAAGAGTGGACATAAGGAAGACTTAGTTTCTACACACCACAAATCTGGGATAAACTTCCAGAAAATTGCAAAACAGCTGAAACACTGAGCTCCTTCCAATCAAGATTCAAAACCCACCTATCTTTGATTAGTAGTAAATGCAACATTAATCGACATATTTGAGTGTCTTGATGATTTTGATTATGGCAAAATGCAAAGTTTACTGCTTTTTTCACAATTGGTGACTATATGACGTTTTAATCATATAAAGCACTTGAACTGCCTTGTTGCTGAAATGTGCTACACATTAGCTTCTGTGGTAGTAAGATGGTTTCCACTGTGCTTATTGAGGCATTTTCAGGTATATTTGGTTTTTGAACTGTTAAAATAGGTAGTAATATGTGTTTTTAGAGAGAATCTCAAGTATTCACAGATTTTAGTTATTTGTGATCAGTTGTGGTCCCTTACCCCTGCGAATACCAGGGATCTACTGTACCACACATTTGCTTGCAAATGTTTGCAGAAACAATGCAACTCTAATTCAAATGCTGCAGTGTCCCAGTAATAATGTCACCTAATCTCACCCCATTTTAGGCAGACACTTTGCTCAACTTAGAAGTTAGTGTCTGATTAATTCAGGTAATAATTTTTGACCACTTGGGGGAGACTCATGTATTATTGAAATTGCATTCTAGGTGGTCCGCTGGGACCTGATCATAATGCAACAGGACACTGTGAATTCCAAAGCATTCATTTCCAGTATGCATGGAATGTTATACAAAAGGAGCCGATCAAAGTTAACTCAAACACTTCAAAGACCTGACAGGACTCGATGTTCTACAAAATCTCCTCCTTCTGCTGAAGTTTAGACACACATAACTGGTGTGTTTCTTCAAATACCAGTTCAGACAGCAAGATAAAAAACAGTGTGCCAGCATTCTAACAGCCGCAAGTTCTGTAGGGGCCTGAAGGAATTCATGCCCCAAAATGAACGCAGATGTTTGCTGAATGGTATGTATGCTAATGTCCCTTGACGACTATATAGATTCATGAAAACATTACAGTGAAAAAAGTGTTGGGTAAGAGGAAGACATGTCTTTAAGGCTACAGAAAAATTCTGCAAGTTTGATTTTGTTTGAAGAGGCAAATGAACCAAGCACCATTTGACATGGATTCCATTGAATTTGCAGAATGTTACGCAATTTTTTTGTAAGCGTTTTAATATATGTGAAGTAAGGTAACAGCTGCTCACACACGTAAAATACTTTTTCCACACCTAATAAAATACAAGCCTCTGTAAGCTTTCAGTTGTTTTTTTTTTTTTTTTTTTTAGAAGTGTTTCACAATTTCCTTAAGCATATCAAGATATAGCAGTCCAACATGAAAGGTTTTCTTTTGCATGGAGTTTTCACACGTCTATTCAGTGTGGTGATCTTGACCTCAATGCTTCACTCCCAGTTTAATCTCTGGCATTTGTTCAGAACTTCTCTGGCCTGCTTCTCTTTCATCAAAAAACATCTCGTTTAGGTCCTGTTGTATCATTAGATGTGCTCAATCGGCGGAAATATCAGTGCAACGCAGGTATTGGCACAAATGTGTCTGCTTTGTTTCCGCATAGACATTCTAGCATAATCCTGATGGAATGAATGCCAAGTCATGTAAAAATCTGCAGTTCATGTGATGGTGAAGTTGTTCTCAAACTCCCTTCTGTCTCTTGTCATTTTGCCCAGGCACAAGTTGACTTTCTGGAGAGCTCAAAATAAAAAATATCTTATGCCGTCAAAATAAATAAAGATTAGAACTTCAAAGCACATCTTCAGGACTTGCACTGAGAGCAATCAGGTTTGTCGTTCATGACCAAACAAACTCCTTCAGAGGAATTTAGACTCAACACCAGCTGTAGATCTGACATTTTAATGGTCTTGGCAACTGAGCTTTGGCTTTAGACACCATATACTACTGGGCTTTGCACATTTTGTTATGTGAAAACCACAATGTTATTGGAATTGTATATGGAAAACCATCTCCTGTTACAAATAAAATCCAATGCCACAAAGGAGAAAGATAGTCATTAAAAAGGAAGACAAAAATGCCTCTTGATGTGCTAAGCCTGAATAATAATAAAAAAATTAATCATTGAGTATTTAGGTGAATCTGAAAGCAGTTATTTACACTATTTTTTATTTAAAGGTATCAGGGTAAATGAGGTTGAATGCACCTTTCAGTATCATTTTCCATTTACTTCACAATTTTGTACTCCTTTAATGCAATCAAATACATTGCATTATTCTGTGCACGTCTGTATAGGGACATAGAAGTTCAGTTCATCAAACTCATACAAAATTGAGGAAATATCCAGGCAAGTTTAACATTTTCAGTAGTTTTATTGAAAAATGCCTCTTCCGTTTCAGAAATAAATAAGAAAATAAGGCTGTGTGTAAATTCACAAAATGTGCAGTTGAAACAGTTGAAAAAAGCAATCCTATATCCATAGTTTTGCCACCAAATCCAAACTGCTTTGACAGAAAAAAAGAAAAAAAAAAAAACTATATTCTGACTTCAGTAAATATACAACATATTCATGCAATGTAACATTTGGTAACACAACAAAAAACAGATTTGATTTGCTACAGTTAGTCAGAATATCTCATTGTTTACAGGCGGCAAAAAAATGTCACAAAACTGAAATTGTTGGGCATAAAATAGTTTGCAACCAGTGAAGGATCTTAAAAAGCGTAACATTTTGAAATCGGAAACAATTCAGGCATTTTGTTACTGTTTATGAACACATGTACTGGACTACTTTGTTGTTGTTTTTCACATGACTAGTGCTTTACAAACTCGAGTCTGATGAACACTTGCAGATATATTACAGGCAGACACGAAAGGGAAACACTTAGCAAGCACACAGGTTTGTAACAAAGCTAGTCTACTTGCTACACTTTCTTGTGTCAAATATATATATATATGTTCAATAAAGCCAGAGGTATCAAACCCATATAAGTATTTGTTTTGCTCTGCGTACCCTCTTTAAATGTTTGGGAATCATTTATTCTGGGAAATCCTGTTTGTATGTAGCTATGATGCCAGTCTTCCTGTATTGTCTGATTGTAGTGATCTCTGTCTTCGCTGGCCTCTGGAGTCACCGCGTGACTGTATTGTCTCAAATTCTCCAAATTCTCCAACTGGCTCCACAGGTATAGTCTCTACCTCAGGTGCAGGCTGGTAGCGGGTGGCTAAAAAAAATATTTGGCCAATTTAAAAAAAAAAAAAAAAAACAAACAAACATTGGATGTGGCTTCAAAACAGTTTTACATGAACAGTTTTAATACTACACTGTAGATTTAACAAAAATTCCTGTTAGAAATTATTGCCTCCTTGCGTACCAAAAAACAAATGAAAATTAAAACACCTTTAAATTTAATTTCAAACTTTTACAATAAAATCCAACATGATATTAATTTTTTTAAAAAGTGGTAAAATGACCAGCTTATACCACTATTAAAAAAAACATAAACTGGCTGGAGAAACACATTTTGCACTGACTCAACCAATGTACACAAATACCATGATAACTAAATCAACAAATGAAACATGCTTTAGTCTGGATCAGAGCTACAGAGCTAAAAGATCACTAAAGCGTCATGAACAGGGGTTATGCCAGGTGTAAGTAAGCAGTGGGTTATGAGGCACAAGCTCAATGAAAAGGTTAACATAAATTTTCTTTTCTTTATTATTAGTAAAATGTCCCGGTTCAGTCATTTACAAAGCAAAAAGAAAAAAAAAAAAAATTAGCTTTATTTACACTTCTGTATTATTATTCTGATATCCTCTATGTTAGTAGCTGAGTTGGTCGTTTTGTACATGCTGTGTCCTTCGTAGAAAATGCCCAGTCTCTGTTTTTTTTCCCATTGGTTTGTAGTTCAATATGCAAACAGGCCAGCAGGTTGCCATCACTGTAGCTTGTAGCCGTGACATCGTGTTAGTGCCAGCACGCTCCATTTTCTTTCTTTTTGCATTTTTTTTCCTTTTGTAATGTTAAACATGTCCATGGTGATTATTCTTACAAGCCCCAAAGCAACTGGACAAACATCTCAGAAACAGGACCTCAGAATGTAACTGGCACTGACGACTTAGAAAGTTTACTATGCCAAACCTGAAAACAGTTCAAAAAGGGTGTGTGTTATTAGCAATTAATTAATGCAATGCAAGTCATCATACATCAGCTAATTGCTTTCATGCAACTTTCAAAATTAAACATCAAACATCCCGAGGTATTAAAATTTAGTATTTTACAAGGGTTCCCTCCTATTCCCAGAATAGCTGTTGTAAAAGCAGGCTTGCCACAGTTCTGGCTTCGTTCACATTAGAAATAATACCCATGGGATTGTACTATTTTGACCTATGTACAAAAATGTTTTGCAGTGTAAAAAATTTATAAGATGGATGGTTAATCTGGCTAGAAGTCAGATGCTTGGGGTCTCTTGGTGGCTAATTAGTGTACAAAAGCACCACAAAGAAAGACCTCCAAAGCCAAAAGTGTCACATTATTGGGATCCTTCTTAAAAGTAGAATGAACAACTTGGCCTCTGCAACATAAAAGGAACATTAGCCAAAAGAGGCTAAAAAGTCAAGAAACTGTAGTTATAATCGACCATAAGAAACTTTGCACCATGTAGAAAGTTCTCTAAAATGCATTTCTAAATGATTAGTATCATGCCATTATTAAACTCAACAGCAACCATATTGCAATTATTATTTTTTTTTTTACTTTCAAGGAAAGTACCGAGTCTGTGTAGCAGAACAACTTTTTTTTATTACGTTTTGTCTGCACACGATAAACTGAAAAGGCATTGCGAGCTGAAATATCAATGATTTAATTTTGTTTTACTGAGAAATGGACTGAAGTAACTCTGATGAGTATTTGATAAAACTATAGAAATCTGTTTCAAAGTTTCATTGCGATGATAATTGTAACTATATAATTATTGTATGAGCTGCATTTTATTTGAGGGAAACTGAACAGAATGCAACTTAGCGGAAGAAAAGTATAAGGAAAAAGTTTGATCAAAACACTGAAAGGATCTCACATTAGATACTTTGAGCTCTAAAGTGAGAATTTGTTATAATTCCTGGAATTGCAAAAAAAACACTAATCACTGATTTCATCATATTTTGATTTAAATATCAAAGATTTTGATGTACAAAACAGTTCTAACAGTATGTTAGCACCAACAAAGCGAGTCGCAAAGAGCTCCATGGTGAACATTTCAGACAGGTAAGGCATCTGCTTAATGTAATTACTATGTAATGTTTCTTCAAGACATGACTTTCATGTACAGTTCATGTCAAAGTTCTGCTTTTTAATGTGTGTTCTAGTCCTTCACATTGGGCCTGAAAGGGTTTTAACTTTGTTTATTAACTATTAGGGACCCCTACATAAAGACCTCCAAACATCATAAATAAAGTATAGCAATGAGTTGCAAATATAATTAGTCTGCGTACATTTCATCTATTTTCTTCAAGTCAAACCATGCAGGACTTAGACAGTAGTGGGGGTACCTGTGTATCCTTGTCCATTATATGGAATGCCCACACACTGAGAGGAGTCGCAGTATCCAGGGGGCCCTGGTGGTCCCCTCACACCTGGAACACCTTGACGGCCTTGAGGCCCACGAGGTCCAGAGGAACCAGAAGGACCCGGGGGACCCGTTCTCGACTCTCCTGGTGGCCCTGCACAAGAGAGTGAGGCCCGTTTAGGAAAGGGAGTCCCTCTGGAATTTGAGTGACATCACCTGTAAACTTTCTGTGGAAACATTTGGGGTCATGGAGCTGCAGTTTAAATTTTTCAACTGCTCAATTAGAGAGTTTGACAAAAAAAAAAAAAAAGCGAGACACAGTCTGGGGTTGAGTGGAGTTACCCCCAGCCCATCTGTCTAGACAGCACAAACTCAGGATGGAATTTTCCCCTTTCTTCCCCCCTTCTCCGCAAAGTGAATCCATGTGTTGTCAATGCAGTCACCAAGGAAAGCTCACTCTCCGTCAAATCTCTTCACCGTCTTCCCCCCCCCCCCCCAACACACACACACACTCATAGAACTGAGTCATCAGTGTAGACTTCCTCTCTCTAGTCCTTGGTGTTTTCTCACTTCATTCAGAAACAGAGTCTTCAGTGTTTGCTGTTGAGTAACAGACATAAATAAACGTTTCCTGTTGCTTTGATTTGAACTGCAAAAGGGACGGAAATGCTAGAGAAAATCATAGATGCTTTTAGGAAAACATTCTAAAAACATAAGAAATTTTAGATGTTTCTACAACAGCATATTAGCTCTGAGTTAGAATGGACAAAACTAGTCTATTTAGTTTTAATTTAATCCTTCCTGAATATATAACCACCAATAGCTCTGAATATGCAAATATGGTGGCGAAGCATGATATTCATATGACAGAACCCCCACCTAGAATAAAAACATGGGAATTTATGTACTGTGACAGCCCAAATAAAGGTGTTGAATTGTAAGCGTAGACTGTGCTTTTGTCCAAATAGATACAAGAGAAGATGTTTCATATTACTGACTCTGGCTAAGTTTTGCCAGTGCAAAAAAATAAATAAAAAATGAACACAAACGTTTAGTATGATTTGGTGACCTTGGACTTGTTTCCTTCATTAGAAAATATCAAAATAACATTAACTGTATTACCCGGTGGTCCAGCTGGGCCTCTTTGTCCTCTAATATCGTTTCCAGGGGCTCCTCTTTCCCCTTTTTCTCCTGGTAAACCTGCAAAAAAAAAAATGAAGAAAAGGAATTAAACACTAACACCCTTAACACACCGTTCCCATATACAGATTAAGGAAATTTTGATTAATATAAGTTATCTAGGGTTCTTTTTGTTGCTCAACAGTAAAATTATTACAAACAGTCAATATATTCCCATGACTTCTGAAAAGTACCTCTTTCTCCTTGATTTCCAGGTAATCCTGGAGTTCCAGGGAATCCAGATCTTCCAGGTTGTCCGGGCTCTCCTCGGGATCCGGGCTCACCAGGAGGGCCGGGGAGACCCGGAGGCCCAGGAGTGTTGCTGCGATGTCCGGAGGGAATCTGGTTGAGCAGCACATCAATTCTGCTCATCTGGCCTGCAAAATTCAGATGGATTTCATCAAGTAGAACTTGTCAAGGACTATTAAAGTGCCAGAAACTTGGGAGGTGTTTTGCTCACTGTTCACAAGCTGTTCACAAACTTGTCTGGCAATGGAACGCATCATGTTCTGGGATGCAAAGTCGCCCTGGAAATCAAAGAGAGCTTAATAAAGACGAGTCCCTATTGTTGTCACAGAAATGTGTAAAATTAGCATTTAGGTACAACCTACCTTCTCTCCCTTTTCTCCTTTAAGGCCAACAGCTCCCTTTCAAAAACAACAACTAAGTCAAGTCAAGCATAAAACATTTTCTTTCATCATATATTTTTATTTAAGTATTCAGTACATACTGGGCTTCCTGGGTCTCCTGGTTTGCCCGGTTTTCCAGTGATCCCTGGTATACCTGGATTTCCAGGACTTCCCTAAAAAAGAAAATATTTGAAATCTTTCTTAGTAAATCTTAGGGCAACATTTTACTCCTGCTCTCAGTTAACAGTTGTATAACAAGCGTCAGGTTGGGATTTGTGCTCTGACATCTGCAGTAGGGAAAGTCAGCTGCCAAGAACAGCGGAGTACATGGAAGTGCATGTACACCAATCATCAGGCTAATGACTCTTGTGGCACTCTGGATGCTATAGACCATGTGCGCTCCGTTAACATGATGGCTGGATTAAGCAGATTCCGACCTCCACAAACCACCGCAAAAGGGAAAATGAGCGATGCATGCATCATTCTCACAAGAGTGGGGGAGCCAGTCTGGTTTTTATGTGCTGTTCCAGCAGAGTGGAACTGTGGAGCCAGAGGAGCTGTTTTCTTTTTTTTTTTTTTGCAGATATACAATATCAGTAAAATAAAGCACTAAGCATTATTTATTTGGTACCTATAGATACTTACCATGGGCCCTGGTGGGCCTCTGGGTCCAGATGGCCCCTCTTTTCCTGGTGGCCCCTTTAAAAGAAACAACATGCAGTCACATGTGAGTTACAGCTCTTTGGGGAGCATGGTAGTTTAATATATTATTGTCATAATCTAAGGGGCTTTTTTGCTTTAACTTAAGGAGTAACACCTTTACAGGCTCACTCAAGGTACCATATAAGGCATGATGTTAAAGAGCTTGTTTCATTTTAAGGGTGTTGACTCTATACGTACTCTATGCTAGCATGGAATTCTTACCCGAGCTCCGCTTGGTCCAATAGGGCCCAGAGGACCGCGTGGCCCAGGAGGACCCTGGGAAAAAACACACACACACTTTACCATAAACAAATCACCAAAAACTGTCCATTCATGTAGCCCTCCTAGTTCCTTTAAAGGCTTTTGGTGTGCTGAAAATGCACTTCTTTTGTACATATTTAGCCAAAGATAACACATTATTTTGCTTGAAGAAACTCTAAAAAGTCTCCTGTGTCTCATATGATCGTTGTTCTTCTACAACTGGCCACATTAGGTCAAATTGCAAAGATGCTGCTGCCAATAGACTGAACATTACAGGGTGGGATTTTCTCCCATACTTTCTTATTTCAAGCCCAAGCTGTGGTGATTTCCTCACCAGCTCAGTGGTGGGAGTTGAATGAATGACATCAGCTGGATAAAATCACCCTTTCACCAGATGATTTTCGCTCCATGGTAAATGGCTCAAACTTAACTGCTGACATAACTGCTGACATAAATGTAAAGAACCTCTATGAACTTTAGTTACATGCTCAAACACCTACAGGTCATTTTAAGCCTTTCTAACTCCCATTCTGCTTCCGTTAAACGGATCTTTTATTGTCTGGAGCAACAAGTAACATCTATTCCTTATATCAATTTAAGGCATTGGCTGTTCTTTTTCCGTTTGTCACTGAAGAGGACTGAATTAAGAGTTTGGTCTCCCTTAGGGTTGGCATGATAAAGCTCTCAAATCTCATTGTGGTTTCATCCTGATTGTTGGACTACATTCACATTTCAGTGTAAATGCTGCTCCCTGTGGATAGTTTCTAGTTTCCTGATCATAAACCACAAATGAGTAAAAAGTTCTTACTTGCAAACCAGTAATGCCTGGATCTCCACGATCTCCCTTAGGTCCTGGGCGACCCTTAAAAAAATAGGAAGAGGAAAAAGAAAGGATTACATACTTTACTTTACCCATTAATTTGTTCCATGTTTGTGATTGATGGGATATTTTAATAGGATCAGTAAAGAAAATGCTCTCTGGATGTCTGGAAGGTGGAAAAGGGGAGTGAG
This sequence comes from Girardinus metallicus, assembly GCA_903067095.1. NCBI lineage: Eukaryota > Metazoa > Chordata > Actinopteri > Cyprinodontiformes > Poeciliidae > Girardinus > Girardinus metallicus. Next base: position 64,239 of record CAEGAE010024990.1, read on the forward strand.
ACACATTTTGACACCAGTAAATCCCACTAAGTGCTGATGTGCAGCAAAGGTATTTGCTGCACATCATACGCAGGCATTCTTCACCAATCGGAAGGTAGGCAGGGAATGCAAATGGTACAATTAACAAAACACAGTTCACTGCCAAAAGGATTTGTCAATGAAAATTAACTTACAGGTTCTCCAGGTCGAGAAAGTCCTATAGGGCCTTGTGGACCTGGTGGCCCCATCGTACCTGGGAGTCCTGACTCACCACGTGGACCCATTGGACCCTGCGGCAGTACACATATCATCAGCAAGGTGGTAGAAAATCACAATATTTGGAAAGAAGGTTAAAGTCAAACTTAATTATGCCTGAAACTGTGCTGACAGATGATTCGTTGTTTAACAATGACAGTTCTGGGAAATGGACCTTCAAAATATTTGACGTGGGCCTCCTTGAAATTTACTGTGGGGAAATATACATTTAACTGTTTTCAGATGTGTGCAATTTCTATGAAGAGGAGAAATTAAACGTAAGAGGCAGACCTCTGGAATAGTTTTCTTCCTTATCTAACCACTGTTGATATTCTAGATTTACAAGCCTTATAAATCTAGAATACAAGATTTATGCATTTTCTGAATACAGCATACATAAAATAGGAAATTTTTTGCATTTTGTCATGATATGATCATAAACTGCAAAGGATTTTATTGTAATTATATGTGATAGGCCAACACCAAATAGCGCATAGTTATAAATCGGAAGGAAAATTATGCATTATTTTACTATAAGATGGAAGTCTATTAAGCCCCAGGATTTAATTCTTTGTAAGATCACCTTTTACTGTTATAACACTTGCAGCTGTTATTATGTTATTAGCATGTCTCTACTAGCTTTACGCAACTAGAATACATCTATTCTTGCTTTTTAAAATATTATAGCGGAAGCTCAATCAGATTCAACAAACAGAATCTGTAAGAGAGATTTCTAAGTCATGCAATTTTGCCACTCATCTGTAGAGCTGCACAGCATCAGAAAATCTTGCCGATTTAGGTTCAGATATAAGGCTACTGTCTGTGCTTCCATCCCTCTGTGAGGTAGCATTTTGGGTAATGTTTTTTGTCCAGCATGAGCATCTCCTGCCTGTGACTCTGTTCAACTGGCTAAATATTACATTAGCATGAAAAACGTGAGTTCATAGTTTGAATGCATAAGCCAGCAATTATTGCACTCCAAATAGTCCCTTGAGATAAACACTTTGCACACACTGATATTTAGATGATGATTTATTGGCAGCTTTACTTATTTGAAAAGGCCAGATTTGTGGAATGCACAGCAGTTCTGTTGACAGATTTTGCAACTCCTGCAGACTTACCAGGTGCCCCTTGGCTGGATGGGTTATTGTTTATTGACCTAGCCCTGCTTTAAATTTTTCCACAACTTCATTACTGACATGTCTGCTGTGCGTGTTGATCTAAATGATGCTGTTTGCTCACAGGTGGTTTTTATTTACTAATTAGATGACTAAAAAAGTTCAAGAGGTAGTATTACTTTTGCCCAACCATGTGTAAAAACAAACAATAGTAGTACAGGACACAATAATGGTATTCACTAGTAACAATTTTCAGCATACGTTGAGTGATTTAAATTTGAACTCACAGGGCTGCCAGGTGTTCCTCTATCTCCTCGAGGTCCTTTAGAACCTGGACTGCCCTGAAAAAAATGAAGAGGCAGAAGCACAGGCTAAGTGTAAAAACAGAAGCAAATTCTGAAGCCCTTAAACCCCAGGCATAAAGACTTCCTTGCTGGGCCTAAGTGAGTTTACTGAGTACACATATTGCAGACTGTTGTTTTATCATGAAGCATTTATCTCTTGACACTCATCCCTAAGCACTCATTTCTTTGCAAGACGTTAGCCTCATTCTTTGTGCTGCTTTCTCCATTTGGAGAAAAAAAGGATTATGCAAGAAACATTCTCGACTGCATAAAGTTCAAACTGTGCAAAGAACGTGCAAACCTAGTGGAAAACAGTATGGCTTTATCATCATCTTCAAAACATCTAAAACTTCTGAGAAAAACAATTTTTTTCAGGCGAGGACAGACAAAAAGCAGTGATAGCGAGGTTTACCGAGGGTCCAGGAGGCCCCTGGGGCCCAATGCTGTCCTGTGTACAAGTACAGGAGTGGGGAAGGGAAGGGCACTTGGCCTCATCTCGCTGGAGGGAAAGAAGATGCAGAGATAAAAATGTAACATACATGCTTGCTTTAATTTTATTATTCTCCCTTTTAAACTCTGACACCTGAAGACATTTCCTGGCAATCTAAAACAGAGGAAATTTAATTCATGATCTTATCCTGGATATTTCTGTCTTTTGCTTTGCTAGGGATTTATAAAAGAAGAGACAGTTTTGTAGCCCATAAAAGGCAAGAATGGATTAATGTTGAAAGTGTGACACAGAAAATAGGGCCTTAAGACCAAAATACTGCAGCTGCAGATTCATTTCACATTTCTGCATTGTTGTCTTTAAGCATAACAAATTACAACTCCAATCATTGATGAGATGTATTCATCAATGATTGGAGAAAATTACACAAAAATTGATTGTAATTGGCTAAAAGTGCAAGTATCACGTTTTTCCCACAGAACATAAATTAATCTTTTTACTGTCTGCTTCATGAGCCAAAGAAGGACTTGTTTTTATACAACTGGGACTCATGCTTCATATAGTCAAATTATCAAAATTATCAAGGATACAAAGTTCTTTCCAGACAATTTGAGATGTTTTTTTTTTTTTTCTAAACAGCTGTTTTTAGCAATAGACCAAGAAATTGCGTGGTGTATTTTTCAGATTGTCTATCATATAATTTGCTGGAATTAGAAATGTTGGCAGATTTTTTGGAAATCTCAGAGTTATTGAACGACAATTTCGAGGTGATAGAGGAGCTGCTGTTTTAGGAATGTGGTCTGCGAGGCTAATTAAAGATGCTAATGACAACCTGAAATACTGTCATCCTTTTCATTTTTACCTTTGCTTCAACACAGTACAAAATGTTTATTAAGTTAAATAAATATCAGAGAAGAAGCATTTAGCTTATTTGTAGAGCAAGCAACCCATATTTATTGGTCATGAGTCCTCATCCAGGGTTCAATTTCCAACCTTGGAGCCATTGCTGCATATCTTTCTGCCTCTTTCTTTGCCTATTCTCTGATTAATATAACCCCAACTTTAAAATCAACCAACTTTCCTAGAAGCAAGACCACTATTTTACAAACAATGTGAGAAATTGTAATATATCAACATCCATCCCATTTCTATTTTGAATTGTTTGGAAGTCTAAAACGACACTTACTGTGGCTGGCAGCTCGCAGCATTTGTCTCGGCTAATCCAGCTCAAGCTGCAGACAATATCGAACATCTGGAGCTGGAACTACAAGATACAAGATGAGGGAGAATACATTGAAGGGTGTTTCAAATAATTCCCATCCCCGATAAAAAAAAAAAAGAAAAGTACAGAGTTGGAAAAAAATACAATAGGATCCAGGGTGAAATGGAGGCTTGCAGACTTTCATTCTTTCAACAGCAAACCATGGGAATAGTTAAAATTTAGCTGGAGCATTAATGCACTACAGATTTGAGATGTTCATTGTTTTGAACACTGCTAGATCCTCTTCCAGATGTCACTTTTGCATTTTTAACAAGCTTTGCTTGTTTTGCTCTTACTGTTGCTGAGGTCTTCTTTGAACCTGAAGACTTGACCATCTTGCCAAGCACTTCATAGCCCTCCAGCGTAATGTTGTTGGCCTCCTTGATGGGTTTCTCTGCCACCTCTTGGCAGTCCACAGTGAGTTTGACTTTTTCTGGTGAGATGGTAATGTGAATCTAGAAGAGACAGACGATGGAGAGGGGGAAGCTTTTAACAAAACATCCTTGTCTTATTGAAATACCACCGGTACCCAATTTATTCATACACAATAAATTTGTGCATTGGAAATGCAAAAGGATGGTGCTGGAACTCATTTATATTTTGAAGAGATGTGCTTGTTCTCAAAAAGAGAACAATAAGGCCCTATAGTAACTGTATTCCACTTAATTTGGGGAGTTCAGAAGTCTTAAGCCTATAAAACACCTTGTTAAGTACAGATGAAATTACCCTGAAATCCTTTTTGATCTAGCAAAAGACTGACATTTGATGCATCTAGACAACTCTAGACCTTAAAAATCTATGCAACAGCTAGCTATTCATCTGCAGTCTGTGATTATATAACGACTGAGCGAAAAAGTGCCAAATTCTTAGATTTCCTGTGCATAGAGGCTCGAGCCACACATCTTGAAACAATATCTTCTGCGGCTTGCCATCAGAAGTCCTACACTTTCCATACTTTTCACTATGCAGTTGCAAATTTTCCCCTACTCTAAAGTCAAACAAGATCTCTTTATGTCAGGAAAAAGCTTGCTACCATTTCTCTCCACAAAGCTATATCAACCACAAACCAGACCATAGTTGCTGGTAACTATTCACAAAATTACAGTCTACTTCCTTGGAAGCAGAACAAACTATTTGGTGGACCACAAAGGGGAAAGAGGTGCCATTTATTCCATGGTCCTGGCATAAATGTAAACCGTGATGATTTTCAGGATTCCCCAAACAATTTAATGCATTCTTTTTATGCTTGTATATATAATGCTTGTATATATAGCACCTCCTTGACCAATAAGTAAACCTATGGAAATACTGAAATCAATAAAAAGTAAATCTAGAGAAAAACTAGCCTGGGAGCATTCAAAGCTCCCTTAACTGAGTTGTGAGATGGTTGCAATGCAAGAAAGTGTTGACAAATTGGTCATCTTAATGAATTGCTAGCAATTTGTTTTGTTGCTTCAGCTCTCTACATGTTGGCTCCAGCTCTGCTTGAACTGATTCAACATTTTTGCATGATTCGCAGCAGATAGGATTTTATTTTTCCTGGCTCCCTCTTCCCTGTTCTGTCATCTTTCAAAATCCCGAATATTGAAAGACAGTGTTTTAATTTCATTTATACACTAACAACTTTATTTCCTTATGAAAATATATTAAAAAAAAAAAAAAAAACAAGTTTGTATTTTCTGGGGTGAAACACAATAAACACTGAGAGTTGATTCTCATTTACATTGGCGTAAAACTACGCTGCGACTAATCCTGAAACCCAAAGTCCGCATTATTATCTTATCTTTTTAAAGGGAGTTTCGGATTTCTGTTTGTGCGTGCAACGGATAAGAAAAATAAGTACATCTTGAATTTCCTCTATACTTGGCTTGAATTTTTTGTAATGTGAGGGTCACATCAGCAAAGAGTGGGAGAGCCACAGGGGTCATTTTTAGGACCAAGGCTATATAGCATCTTTAACAACAACCTCCGATCTATATGTACCATTGATGTTATGATGAATAAAGATTGAGTTAAAAAAAAAAAACACTACTCAGGGAATTTGATGTGCAAAACCAAGTACTTTTAGTCAAAACCAACAAAAGGCTGAAAAGGCTGATCACTGTCAGTGAGATTTCAGCTTGGATGCCAAAAACACACACTGTTTGAGGTCAACCCAAAAGAGCCAAAAAAGTTTCAAAAAACCACTGACAACATGTAAACTCAAACCACCACCGCAGGCAGCGCCAGCACTTACTTTGCAGACCAACAAATAAGCAGCTAGGTAGACCACTGCGGACTCGCCAGCTCATGTAATGGCAACACTTCACCACCAAAGAGCCACCCAGTGCACATTCAGACAACAGTCTTCACTACGGCCACAAGTTGAGAGCCGAAACACACATATCCATTCAAAGATTAGTCTGCTTTCCAACCAGACAAACGAAGAAACGTTTAATTTTCATCAAATACTGAACCAACGTTTTCCAAAGACCCATTCATTCATGAAGTTACCTCGCAATTAGTTGTGTAGTTTTTGAATGGTTGAACTGCAAAACTATTTAGCGTCCTCTGATGTTTGGGCCAGCACATCTCTCGAGTGAACTTTGATGTTGGATAAGACTCTTGCTCATTAAAAAAGGTCACTAATTATGATAACCTTGCTGTTGGAGAACAAAGTAATCTATATCACAGATGAAAAGGGACTCATTGTCTGTGTGAGGAAACTTTAAATGCAGTTTGACTTAACTCAGATGGTTGTAGTTAAATCCATCCAAGTCAGCAGGACGACATACTGCATTCTATTGTTCTGCTTTCCACATCCCACAGTGCTGATACATGACAAGAACTGTTTTGTAATTTTCATGGAGATTCTTGATGTCTTTGTTTGCATCTTGTGAGAAACCATATTGCAATACTTTTAAGAAGAGTCAAGCATAAGGATCTAATATTTGGACTTGCTGGAAAGGCACAAATGCCACTACCGTGAGGTTCAATATTTTGAGTTAGAGGCAAGCTTTTGACAGATAGCTAGAAGAGTGTAGATCTTATTTCCAAAAACCTATGTAGATTTTCAGCATAGTACTTCATGATCTACTATGCTGAAAGAAACTGTTAAATCAAAGTGTCATGTTCTCAGAAACACCTAATCTGTTGCCATGCAGCTAGAAATCCTCAACAACATACATCAAATGCCGAGACTTAGTCAGATTTAAATATCCCAAGAATATAATTTTCACCTTTGAAGCTGTCTCTCTGTAATCTTTTGCTCATTTTAATTTTACTGTACTAAAAACTGAATGTTTGTAGTAGAATATCATTTACGCTTTGGATCTGCGACTGGTTGGAAAATCAAGTCCTGAACCAGACATTTTGCACATTACACCCGACCACAAAGGCATCAGACTTTCACTCCCACCAGCAGCATTTAAACTTATTTATGGCCTCTGAAGCTCATTTATCAAATTAAGTGCCTGGTCTAAATAAAACAAAGCTCAAATGTCAACTTATGAAACACGGCGGCCTCAAAAATCTCAACAGTAAGATAACACTAAGATTGAAAGCAGAGATCTTTTGATGGGTAATTTGAAACTGCTCCAGCAAAGAAACTCACAATAAGGGATATCTCAGGCAGATTAAATGAGCAACACAGACACACATAAAAGCATGTCAAAAGAACTATATGTGAAAGGGAAGGAATTGAATGTAAATACTTTAAGATGCCCCAGATTACTAGAAAAACTGTCCCTTTTTTTTTCTTTTACAATTATCACTATGAAGTACAAGCAGATACTTATTTTTTAAGAACCATTCAGTATGTTTACCTTATGGAAACTGCCATGGAAAATTCGCTTCACTTGCGCTTCATTAAAGACAGCTCTCTGAATCTCTCCTCGGGTGTCCTTGTTGTAGAACGTAAGAGTTTGGGTGGAAGCTGAAAAGACAAGAGCCTTTGATAAACCGCTGACAGTATGCTCTGATGCACGCAACGGTCAGGATTATAGAGAACACATGCTCATGGCTTGCAGGTGATTGTGATATTCACATGAAGTTTTTGCATTCCTTCCCAGGGCAGAAGCAAAAACTTACAGCAGATGTTCATTTAAAAACAAAAGCTTTTCATTACAGAATGGCATTGAAGAAGGCTATTCCTAATTTATTCCGAGGACAATGAACTGAATTTTCCATTAATGCCATTATCTCACCCAGCTTTGCAAATAAAAGAAAAGGCAAGAAGATTTCTCTCCAGAGATCTGTACCGTGCCTTGGATTCCTAACCCTTGATCTTTTCCACATTTTGTCACGTTACAACCACAATGTGCTTTAGTGGGATTTTCTGTGATAAACTAACACAAAGCATCACAAAACTGAGAAGACTGGAAGGGAGAATGGTTGTTATTTCCCTTAATAAATCTAAAAGTAATCTAACCTGTATATGTACTTGGTCCCTTTTACTCGAACAGCACTAAATACAGTAAAATTACCTTTAGAACTCTTATTGCAAAAATAAAGTCCACTTCTGAGTAATTTAATCCCAGAATAAATGCAGCTATTCTGTGAATGCCTCTTTTGTAAGAGATCACTATTGAATAAAGACCTTCAAGGATAAAGTTGTGGTGAAGTTTAAAGCAGGATGAAGTTATAACACCAAATCATAAGATTTGAATATCTTACTCAGGAACTGTTCAAACCATCCTCTGAAAACGGAAAGAGCTTGGTACAACTGCAAACATGCCAAGACACAGCCATCTATTTAAACTGACATGCTGGACAGGGAGAGCTTCAATTAGAGAATCAGCTAGAGGAAAGTCTGGATGTAATATGAAACAGCTATCATTTGAAGGTAATCTTGAAAGTAAGATAAATATAACAAGTCTAATTTCAAGTAGGGACAGAACACCATCCCCAGGCTGAAAAAAGGTGGTGGTAGCATCATTTCATGGGAATGCCATTTTTTAAGGAGAGTGGAAAGATGGTCAGAGTTTATTGGAAGATGAATGGAGCTAAATATTAGGCAATCCTGAGCACTGCACAAGACTTGACACAGGGGTGGAGGTCCACCTTCTACCAGGAGAACAACCCTTAACATGCAGCTGTGTGTTTAGATCAAATCATACTCGCATATTAAAATAGCCAAATCAAAATCCTGACCGCAATCAAATTGAGAATGTGTAGCAAGACTTAAAAATGATTGTAAATCCCAATAAAATACATTGGACTTTGTTTTTAATGTGACAATATCAGACAGAGCTCAGAGGGTGGGAATACATTTGCAGGGCACTGCAAGTACTGAGTCAGCCACACAACTTTCCCTTCTGACTGGCTGACGGAAACTTACGATTCATTGTGATTCCGACCTCAGGGTTGTTGTTTTTGTCAGCAATCTGCCATATATCAAAAGGTTCAGAGGGCGTATCCGGCAAGAGGCGGAGGAGCAGGATGATGGTGTAAGATGGGGGAAGACCATCTGGGTGGATCTCCCTGTTAAGAGTTAAAAACATTTACTGTCATGGTACTCATCTTGTGTTTACATTGCTAAGCCAACATTAAATGAAAATCCATCTGCAAACATAATCCTCTTTGTTAAACATACTGAAAAATCTTTAAATGATCATTTCCGCCCAGGCTTTGCCTATCTTGCATGCATACAAAAACACTTTTTCCATGTTCTCTAGTCCCTTCTAGTTCAAAGTTTTTCACTTGATTGCATAGATAGTACTTTACTTCCGCAAATACCTAATGCGGTTTCAACAGGTTATTTTCTCCTTCCAGGGTAAGGATAAGGGAACTGGGTATGTAGTAACTAAAATCTTTTGTTCAAGATTTTACAAAAACAGGAGAGTGGGGTTAGTGCTGGAAACTACTCTGGAAATCCCTCTAACTACAGATATGAATTACCATCATTATAAATGACTGTGGGTTGAGGAGCATCATAGACTATATAACAGAAAAAAGACAAGGTCAGCTACATTGGGAAAAACCGGAATCTAAGAGTTACACAGCCTTTATTTTCACACAAATAGTATTTTGCTCTGACTCTTACTTGGTGGGTTGGGTTAGGTAGGAGTCTTTGTGCAGCCTGTAGGCAATGTAGCTGTTAAAGGAACCGGGCTCCATGGACACACCATTCATGCCAGCGAATGTCCGGTCTGTTATGTTGAAAGCTTCAAGCATTCTGAAGCCTGAAAAGAAAGAGTAAACAGAGCAACAATGAGAATATGAAAAATACAAAGAAAACATTTTAGTAAAGTCTATAAGCGCTCTACAGATTAATGTGCAAGGTGTGGCATTTAAATGCTTACCAGGTGTAGTGTATCCATTGATGTAGATTAGAGGGCAAGCTGCAAGATCACAAGAGTTTATAAGACATTGGAAAAATAGATTAGGTGTAAACACTGTGTTGCTTACAGATGTCGGCACATTTATTGGCATCACTGATAAAGATGTGTAAAAGTCTTGCAGAAGTACATTGCCACTGTAAATTTCAGAAAAAGCCAAATTTACTTGGAGAACATTTTATTGGAAAGAAAAACATGCCATTTTAAGAAAAAATTCTTGCGCAAAAAATTTTTTAGTAGCCTTGTGGTCAACACGGTGTAGAATATTTTTTCGGTGGGACAACATTTAGCCTTTTATAAGTTGATGCTTGCACAAACAGAGCTGATTCTTTGTTCTTTTCTTCTTGCACAATATGTGTGGGCTGATTTGGGTCCTCTCCTATGAGCTTTTCTCATAGCTCACCCTTAAAATTTTCTTTATAATTTAGGTCTTGAAAAAAAATTGTTTTTTGTTTAATTAATCATTTTGGTGTCTATTTGGCTCTGCGTTTTTTAATCCTTACAACCCGTTTTAATTGTTCTGCGAGATTCCACCATATAGTGTAATATACTACTGCAATAACATATTAAAATTGATATGTATTTTATTCATTTTAAAGTACTTTTAACAAATTTACCATGGGTGCCACTATTTTTTGTTCACTGCTATATGTTTTTCATTATTTTGTCCATTTGTGAAGAAGCGTCCCAATGTACATCACTGAATTACCTTCCACTGCAGATGTACTGATAAATCAGTTGGAATATATCATATTTGTTAGTATTTGTCTTACTTGATGTCGCGGTTTCACAGATGAAGGTGATCAGGTTATCCTGGATTTTATCAAAAGCATCGTAGTCGTCGACGACAAACACGTGCCTTTCAGTGGGCTTGCTGCCAATAACCGTCAGTTCTCTCATGTCAACATCAGCTACGCCAACCACGAACACACTATAGCCTATGTAACACACACACACAAAAACAAACAAAAAACAAAAGCTATTGTTAAGTACATCAAAAACCCACAGGTGAGTTGACTATGCCTCACATTACTCTGAGTTTATTAAATATTCAACCACAGGCCTTTAGCTTTGTTATAGAAAAGGCTTCACAATTGTACTCAAAAATGTTTCTTAGGCATTGTGTAAAAGCAAGCAGATATTATGACTTCATACCAGAGTGCTGTAGTTTCTCTGCACTCTTCTTAACTTCATCCTGGGAGCGTCCATCTGTGACAACTACCAGCACTTTCGGGACGTTTCTTCTCATGCCACTGTCTGATGTATACACTTTCTCGTAGACATGCTTCAGAGAAACACCTTAAGAAAAAGAAAAAGAAAAAACAACCAAGATATGCATAACAATCCCAAAAAATTACTTTGTCAAACTGTCTTTTTTTAAGTGAAGTACCAGTCTTGGTGTTGCCTCCTCTGTAGCGAACTGACTGCAAAGCTGATAAAACAATTCCCTTGTCGTGGTAGGTGTTAAGTTTGAACTCAGTCTTGGCATCATCGCTGTACTGCACGAATGAAACCTGTGCAAAAAATAAATGAAAATATATGGATTAAGGCTGATGATAGAATACAGAAAAATAATAACATTAAGTAAAAATAAATTATTCAATTATGTAGTGTACACATAAGTATATGTTTTATGTGAAAGGTTTGACCTTTCACACCCAACTACGTCTTAATAGTTTTGTCTGCCTTGAGGTCTTTCAGTATATGTCAAATATTCTCCTATTTGAGAGATTCCAGAAGCTTTAAATGTCCATTAATGAAAAAAAAAAAACCCTAGGCATGTACTTGTCTATTTTTAATATTATGTTTAAAATCTTAAAGGTAAAACCAACCTGGGCCATGAGGTAGTATCTACAACAACAATTTGATGATAAATCTAGTCTATAGTTTGAAAAAAGAAAATCTAATTTTAGTTGGCTACATAAAGTGGTCATGTTTTTCACATTATGAGTTTTGCTACTTTGATTTTTGGTTGTCTTTCTTCCACACCTCAGTCATGTAAACATCAATACATTATCTTTATGATACAGCATTTTCTGTTGTGTCTAATTCTTTTTCCAACCAAAAGGAAAAACCACTAAGACATCCAAACTACACCAAATCCAACTCAATGCAGTCTGAGTGACCTTCCATCCAGAATAAAAGCTACTTGTACAGAAAGTTCCCTGTTATCCTGGTTATGGAAACAGGACTTAAGTAACCTCAAGTGAGCCAAGTTGGGTCTGTGAGTCATTAGCCTAATTCCAGTCCACAGTTGTCACTTTTTACTTGCTCTGCAGTTCTGGTGTTCAAAATTAATGTAGAAAAGCAAGGTCTGAGACTTTGAATTTTATCTGCTTTTTTTCTTTAGAAGTTAGGCAGCTAAACTCCCTGAGAGTTAACTTTTGATAAATGTTCAAGGACATTTTAGCTCACAGCTAGTATTGTAAAATGTAGAATTGGCTTTTGCCTCTATAGTTATGTCTGTTAAACTGTTTCTTTTTCAATAATTAAATATTTGCAAATATATTAATCCTAAGATTAATTCTTGATCAGGTTAATAGTGGTCCAAGCCAAAGATAGTGGTGCCCCGTATGAGGGATGAACTCATGACCTTCAAGTCAGCAGACTGGTTAGTTTATGAACATTACTACAGTTTATTATAAATTATTCCAGCTAAATGTAACTTCTAAAACAACTGACCTGCATGCCTTTGGGGCTGATGACATCGAAAGCTGCAGTCATTTTTGTGGTAAACTGGATGACTTTGTTAAAGCTCTCATCTCCGATACTCCAGGAGCCGTCAATCAAATACACCAAGTCTGCTTTGGCACCTTTGCACACTGTGATCCAAATGACATAGTCTTAATATAATCCAACCAACAACAAAATGTTAAATATTAAATATATTTCAACGCTTTTTTCACCATCTAAAGCAGGCGGCACTGAAGCTGGGGGAGGAGGAGTGGGAGGCTCGGTTGGCACCTCGGTGGGTTTGACCACTGCAATGACAAATCGCATCCAAAGAGATGAAAATTATATTTTAGGGTAAATAATTGGCTTCTCCCATCCGAATTTCATGGTTTTAACCAGCAGCATTTCCACACAGAACATGGGGAGCGGACACTTTCTTACATGTTCTCTCCTTGACACTGACTCCAGGTCCCTCTAGGTTGGGTGTTTGGGTGTACACAGTGGCATTGTAAAGGGTGTCAGGGCTTAAACCATCAAAACAATAGCTGCTGTCTGAGCCTCGCACTGTGACTTCCTGCGCTCCTCTCTTAGAGGCTACAGAAGAGGAAGAAAACAGAATAATATAATTAGGTTGGTTAAAAAAAATTAATGAAATAAAAATTTAAGCAACAAAAATCTTACTGTCAAATGGATTGACTTTCAGTCTGTAGGATGTGGCTGCTCTGTGAGGGGCCCAACGGATGCAGAACGATTCAAATCCAACATTGTAAGTGGATAAGCCAGTCACATTCAGATACACTAAAAGGAATAGAGCAAGTATTAATACATATGTTTTCTTTGCCCAATAATTATCCAGTATAAAGTGTTACAGTTTTAAATCCAGTTACTCATAATTGGATTTTTCAACCTACATGTTGTTCCTTGACCAATCAGAGGTCCGCTGAACCCTGTGTTGTACTGGGCCAGCACCTTCAAGTCATATGTCGTTCCAGGTTTTAGGTTTTGTAGTTGGTGTGATGTCACGTCTCCAACAAATGCTTCCAAGAGGTCATTAGTACCTAAAAAGAAAAATCACCTTAACAATTAAGCCTCAAGGCAATACTGTGCTTCACAAAGTAAAACATATGTATTGATAAAGTGCATATTTTATCCAGAACATAATGCCACAATTGCTATAGGGAAGCTCATTTGTACCCTCTGGCTGGTAGATGATCTTGTACCCATTAACCCTAGATGGAGCTGGGTCCCATGACACCCTGAAGCGAGTGTACCACTCATCAGAAACGCGGAGATTTCTGGGGCCCAGCATTCCCACTGCAGGAAACAAGACAGGGCAACACAGTTCACTAAGAGGCAAAAGCTTCAAATTCCAAAGGATATAGACATATGATATATCAGCAATGTAATTACTGTGCTATAGTTTGAAGGTCATTATGACATTTGAGTTATGAGGGAAGTATTACAACATGTTATGGTAAGTTCTGCTCCATTAAATAAATAAATCATTAATAATTATTTTAATGTGGCCTCATACAGGGGATTGTATTATAAGTAATAATGTCTTGGTTGTTTAAGAAGAGAAATTGGCCAATAGAATGACCAGAACTAGAAGTATTAAATCTCTATAAGTGGAGCAACACCTAATGGTCTCCCACAAGACATATGGGTATTTTTGGCACTTATGAAAGGTTGCGCAATAAAATGTTGACCAAATATACTGCATAATAACACGCAAATTGTTTCTATTTCAATAGTGATTTGATGTGTACAGTGGCCAATAATAAATGTAACTCTTATAAAGCAAATAGGAACCCAAAGGAATCTGTACCTGTGCGTCCATTTCCTTCCAACTCTCCTCCTGGTCCATCAGCGTAGATGGCAGTCACTTTAATATTGTATGGTGTGTCTGGATCCAAGTTCTGGAGGATCACATTGTTTCTGTTGCCTTGAACTGAAGTCTGCAGCACAAAAGACAATATTATATTATAAAAAGCTTCTCATTATTCAAAGCTGCAGTATATGCAGCTATGTATTTAGCTATATACTTCACTTCAAACGAATGAAGTGGAAAATACAAAGAGGTAAGATTCTCACATATTCCTCAATAGGGTCTCCTGTAGTCGGGGCGTAAGTGATGCGATATTGCATGACAGGACCCTCTGCATGTTCCCAGCTAACAGAAAGAGTGGTGGTAGTGGGGTCATATACACGCATGTTTCTTGGGCCACCTCGGGGCACTGTGGATACAAAACAGGATGGGAGAAAGGTGCAGGGGTCAGGAGTTGTGAACATTTCAAACACTAAACCATTCTTTAAAGGTTTAGTGTTTAAATTGTTGAAAGTGTTTTTTATTTAGACTTTATAAGGTTTTCTTAATATCTTCTAGCAAATGCCCAAATGACTGAAAGACATTCATAAAACCAAGTCCACTTCAAATGATCACAAGAAGCCAGAGGTCCTTGGCAGCAAAATAGGAAGAAGGCTGAAAGAATTGATCCTTAAACTTGTTGCATCATGCAAATATTGTCATTTAACAGCTGATCTCAGGGACTTACATGTCTTTCCAGCATCACTAATAGCAGGACCCTCTCCATCGCTGTATAAGGCAACAACGCCAACGTTATAGTCGGTATCTGGGAGCAGCTGTGTCAGCAGAGCTGTGGTGGTGGTGCCTGGCACCAAAATCTGATCAGAAAAAACAAACAAACTTTCATTTCTTTTGGGGTTTTTTTATTTATTATTTGGAATTTATTTTGAATGCAAATTAAAGATTTATGTGTCTGTCTCATTTCCAAACTAAACAGAAGGTCAATAGTAGACCTATTAATGCTTAATAATTAATAGGTTTACTATTGTACATTACAATCAAATGTAATGTACATTTGATTGTAATATACATTACAATCAAAGCTAAGAGGGTCACATTCTCAAAGTTTAGTGCCATTTGTGAGATACAAATTATATAGGGGGAAAATTATCTGCTAATATAAGAATGAAAGAGAGAAACCACCTGTTAGGGTGTCTGTAAAAAAAAAATAAAAAAAATGGGGTGGGGATGTTGTGAGAATTTTCCCTTCAGGTAAATGTGACGAACATTTGTCCAAGTCAGTATTTGTGTACCTTCACACAGATGTGATGCAGCTCTTCTACCTTTCCCTTCCTTTTTAAAATTGCTTGATCTTTTGTGTGCTTAGTAGGAAAGTTCAATAAAGTCCGAAAGTGGTGGTCTAACTGTAGGTGCTTGGCTCAGTTGTGCATTTATTTAAGCCAGTCAGATAGTTTTTATTGACTTCAAAGAAGATTACTTTCTTCAATCTCTGTTTGGGTCAAATACCCAAACAGAGTAAGGTCAGAGATCCACAAGGGGTCTGGCCTGATGATAGTCTCTCTTAGAGAAAGGACAGACATGTTATTAAAGGCTTCAAATTTATATGCAAAGTAAGCAGCAATGGGGATTGTAGGTGTTGAAGAAAACAAAGTGACTGGTGGACCACTATCTCTGTAGTGGTACAATCAGAATCTTTAATTCTGATCGTATCACTTCTAGTCTTCTGACATCTGATCTGGTGAGGAGCCTGGAAGGATAAGTGTACAAGGAGTGCACTGGCTTACACCAGTAAAGCAGATAATTAAAGCTATAAATCTTCAGTTGGTGTTTAACTTGAAGTTGGCTAATAAAAGGCCACATTGCCACCAACATATCCTGAAATATAAGCACAGACTAAAATGTGTTGTAAGGATGTGTAGCAACATGATGGGAATAAGTCTGCCAGAGCTCCCACATCTCTAGCAAAGTAACAAGAAAGGCTAAAGCTATCCATGCTGACCCAAATCACCCTCTTCATCGTCATTACATGTTGTTGATGATTAAATGTAGCACAAAATGGTATAAATCTTCATTTATTCACATTAGTGTCGGTCTAATTAATAATTTGAGATAAGGCCAAACAAACTGTGGTGGTATATGAGACTGTGTGCAATGTGGGTGATGTAGCGTAATATTACTGTATTTTTTTAATGCAAATGGGGACAATAAAATGTATTTAATCTAATATAAATCAGTGATGCTAGTCATGCAAAAGGTCTTAGCATTTCATGAATGTGCTAATATGAAGAATACAGTTTTTAATTGACTATCAGATCATTACAATATGAGCAATTGAAAATTTAAAGACTGAGGAAGGGTGGAAGCTTTCAATAAAAAACTGGTTGTTAAAATGTTTATAGATCCTTTTCACATAAAGGTGGAAGCGCTCTTATGATATATGGCACAGCAGGAAATACAATTAAAGAACTGCTGGTTTAATAAAAAAGGTTTGATGTTAAGACTTTAGTAGGTAGACACAGGAAAAAATTTCAGCTGGCAGTAATTATGTTCATGGACAATTCTAGCATTCATCTGATAAACAGACCAATTTAATTTAACAGTATAATGTAAGATATGATGTACTGAAGATTTTGGTCCAAAAACCACTGGATAAGGCCCACATTGACCCATTAATCTTAAATAACAGTGTTGATCTAAAGCATTGCATGAATAACATAATATCTCTGGAACACAAAAAGGAAATACGATCTATATTTGCTGAATGGATGATTGACACTCACTGACTCAGAAGGCCTGGTACCAATCAGAGGAGCATAGACCACCCTGTACTGTTGGACTGGACCTGTGGCTGCCTCCCAGCGAACATTCAAAGTGTTGGTTGTCGGGTTGAAGACCTTAATGTTCCTGACGGGACTCCGCTCCACTGCCGATCCATAAACATTGAAGGGACACAAGATGGTTTGAGGTAGAAACAGAGATAAAATAGGAATAAGGGTAAGAGAATATTAGCTGTTTGTGTTTTCAACAAATGACTTCTTTGTGAATCTCCTCGCTATCGCCGTCACTTTTTCATCAGTTTTTATAACAAGGTCCATACCAAATTTATGCATAGCCAGAGGAATATTCTATCCAATCTTTTCAATAAGATAGAAACTATTCTCCCAACCAACCAACAGGGCATGTTTAAGTCATTATTTAACAATACCACTATCAATGGGACACTTCCTGTCAGTGCCCTAAAGGTTAATGAAAAGCGCAGCCCTGTGTGAAGCCTTACTTCCACAAACCTAAAGCAGATGTTTTAGTCTCCACACTGCACCCTCTAATAACCATATAAACTTATGGGAAAACAGAGGCAGAACTCAAACAATAATCTCTTGTTAATGTTTTACTCAAATAATTGGAATCATTGCACATAATTTCTCTTAAGTGAACCCCAGGAAGACTAGCCATTGTCACCTCAATGGCTAGTGGAGATCATAATAAACAAGTGCAGGATCAAGCCAGATAGTGAATTCTGGCCCATGCAAAAGTTGGTAAAGTTAGGAAAAGTTGTAGAAAAAACTCCTTCCTTAGACATCAGGGAGATGACTTCTTATTTGCAAAAATGTCAAATCTTAGCAATAACATCATATCATGACATCATTGAAACCATTTCAAATAGTTAACCGTTTCTTAGAATATAAGATAGGTTCATGTAAAAAATGATACATTAACATCCAGTATTTTAAAAAAGCTAGACTTATTTATGATTTTTGTTTTATAGCTTTATCAATTTCTAAATCATATAATACAGTAGAAAATTCAATGTGTTGACAGGCTCTTAAGCATTCAAGTTTGTGGAGCATAGCAATGATAAGATCGTACTTTTCATGGTTATGAATCAAAAATCTGGTTTAGTTAGATCTAAAGTTTGGTAACGTCATGAAAAGAAGGCAAATGGCTCAACTATTTTTCT
Source organism: Girardinus metallicus (assembly GCA_903067095.1). Classification (NCBI taxonomy): domain Eukaryota; kingdom Metazoa; phylum Chordata; class Actinopteri; order Cyprinodontiformes; family Poeciliidae; genus Girardinus; species Girardinus metallicus. Next base: position 82,420 of record CAEGAE010024990.1, read on the forward strand.
AGCTCTTCATAACTGCTTTTAAGGCAACAGCTCGACCAACAGCAGTTATCTTGCAGCAAGAAGGTTCTGGATTCGATTCCTGGCCCGGGGTCTTTCTGCATGGAGTTTGCATGTTCTCCCTGTGCATGCGTGGGTTCTTTCCGGGTACTCCAGCTTCCTCCCACAGTCCAAAAACATTACTGTTAGGTTAATTGGTCTCTCTAAATTCTCCCTAAGTGTGAGTGTGTGTGCATGGTTGTCTGTGTGGCCCTGCATCAGACTGGCGACCTGTCCAGGGTGTACCGGACAGAGCTACCCTGCTGTTGCTCTACCAACAGCAGGGTAGAGCCCTCATATATAATGAGGGCTGCTACAACTGTGCAGCCCTCATTATATATTTAATGAATTAATTTTCCATTAAATAAATGATTTAAATATTTAAGATTTGTTTATTTCGTGATACATTTAATTAATTATTTATTCATGCATCTATTTATTTAATTTTTGTCACCTTTGGCTCTCCATAATTTTCAGTGAGTAGATCTGTTTTATTGATAAATTATTTTATTCTTCATTACATGTTCTCAATGATTCTTGTAATCTTTATCTGAACTGCTGATTAATTTGCATTAATTTCAAATGTGTGCACAGCAATAAGTACAGAGATCTCCTGATTCTTTTACAATATGCAATAGCGATTGTGCAATTGGAAAGAAAATAAGTCATCCTTTAGGTACTGTTTTAGTATAGACTTATTAACAAAATACGATACATGTAATTTAACTCTGCAACAGGTCAGTGGTTGCATGAATTCATAAGGTTTGGTTGAACATAAACCACTAAAAAAAGCCACAAACTACAACGGGCTATGACTATAGGAGGGAAAAACAGGGTAAAAGTGACATGCATGGAGCATGACCCACACCAAGGGAACTGAGAGTCATAGAATGCATAATGCCATTCTTTCATTTATTCCTTGTTAGTTTTTCCTAAAAGGAAAGGCCACACACTCAACACATCCTTCCCCCATTTTTAGGTCATTCCATTATCCTGACCACTATTCTTTCTTCCAGCCTATAAATTATTATTATTACGGTAAAGACAGAGGAGACCCCTTTATAACACTGCCAGGCCAGAGGAATGCTTTCCTACGCAATCACCCCACAAAATGCTGACTCATTCCCAGCATAGCTTGGTGGTTTAATTGTGGGAGAAACTGGAAAATCTCTCCTCTTAGTCAAAGTTCTCACCAAGCAGAACCCTCTCATCTTTTGCTATTCCATATGTTCTGCTTAACGATTAATGTTAATTTTATGTGTCCTTTGAAAGTAATTACAATTGACTGGACTGGTTTTGGCTACAAAAGATTTGGGTGATGAAAGTAGTTAAAGCTGGCAAACTTATTGAAGAATCTGGATATTTGGGATGAGCAGGCCAGAAATTGAGGCCAGTGAGTCCACTCTGGACAGACATGAGTGGATTTCTGATTCAGGAATACAATCCCACTGGCATTATGCAAGTTTTTCCAAACACTGCATGCTGTTTTTAAAGGAGATTACCATTTCTACTTTATACATCTGGACCAATGTAATTTATACTCTCGCTTCATACTTACATGTTTTTCCATTCTCAGACAAACGAAGTCCCTCTCCAGTAGCATAAATTGGAACCACAGATACAGTGTAAACTGTATCAGAATCCAGATTCTTTAGAACCGTGTTGTAGGTGCTTCCTGGAACTTGGACCTACACAGAAACACAACACGCTAAGCTTTGAAAAGTGGTGAAAATGTCATAAATACTTAATAAGAACATGTGGTCATTTTTAATTCCTTCTTACCATTTCTTCATTTCCTCCAGCTGCAGGGACATAGTAGATCCTGTACTGACGCACACTTCCCTCAGCAGGCTCCCACAGAACGTTCAATGTGCTGGTAGTGGGGTCTGTTACTCTCAAGTTTCTAACACCACCCAGCGGCTCTTTCACACGATAAGAAACAAAATGTTTAGTACAGTGGAAGTACTTCCTTAGCTATTGGCTCATACAAGCTCCAAAATGATAAATTACTTACTGGTCTTTCCAATTCCATTAAGGTCCCTGCTGACTCCAGTGGCGTAAACTGCAGCAACACTAATTGAGTACTCCGTGTCAGGGGTCAGCTTGGGAAGCAGGACATTGGTCTTTTTCCCGCCCACCTGGGTCTAGTGGGGAGAGCGTAGACAATAAGTAAGTCCTGAGATATTCAAAGTTTGATATGCTGTTTTATAACATAATCCTTTTGTTCTTCACAGTTATAGCCCTGAGCTGTCTGGTGTGTTTGTAATAGTTCACAATACTGCTTGATCACAAATTTTCTTTCACCAACTTCTCACTCCTTTAAAAAGTAGGTATTTTTGCTAATATTACAACTCCGAACACGTCCTTAATGAAGCTGTTGGTGATTACATGAAGCTAGATCGGATTTATTCATTCTGGATATTTTACTTGCAGTAAAAATTATTGTTCAAAAGCTGGCATTTATTTTTAAAGGAACTGCTGCTGTTTCTCTGTTTGAAATTCTATATTTGCAGCCTCATGTTTGCACCAATGTTGGCTCTCAGTAACATCGGCACAATATATCATCATTGCATTGTTAGACTGCACATTAATAATATATCCAAGACTGTTTGGAATGCACTATGTGTGTCGTTATTGTCATAAATACATACGATTTATATTTTTCAGGAGGGGGGGGTGGACAGTGCATCTGACCCCACACCTGAAAGAAATAATAGCTTCCAAGTTGATGAAGTTTTTCTGAATGTAGGCAGCAATAATATTTAGCAAAGCTAGCATTGCTCTCTTCGTAAAATAAAATAAAAGAATGAAGTTGTGCTTGGATAGAACAATTTAACCACTTGAAAATGTTTGAAATATGTGAATAAGAATGTGCTCATATTTAAGAACATTTTTAAATCTCTTTGCAGTTGTTTTGATATGATGAGTAATGTTCACATTCAGCTCTGTTCGTTTTGTTCTTCTCCAGAGTGATGAATTGCGCACTTAATTCAGCACATAAATATACTGTGTATTCATTCAGTTCCAACCAATATGACTATACCTGATATTTTTAATACAAAGATGTGTACCATTACACTCCTAATAGTTTATTATCACTAACAGTTGCATATGTCTGTAAACTACTTAGTAAAACTTGAGGTTGGAGTGCTTTTAAGATAGGTGACATTCACTTTCTTGATTTAAAATTTCTGATGGAAAAGATTTTACCTGAGAAACTACAAGGCTATCAACTTCTCTAAAGGGGAATGTTTTCAGTGCTTTTAGATATGAATGGTACAAAGTGATCCTGCCAAAGTAAATCTCCGCGCTGATGCTAGGAACAGATGTTCATCAAGACTAAAAGTGTATTTACTATAGTGCTTTTGCCTTACAATTATCAACAAAATATCAGTTCTAAAGGCATGTGAAAATATGGACATTAAAGTGCTCACTTGTATACACCTAAATCCTGTCCGGATTTTTTGTCATCCATGACATTAACGGCAAAACATACACAACCTTTAAGTGAGTTGCTTAATCCTTTATCAGCAACAAAGAAAAACAGATGGTCACAATTTTTATTAGTTTGGAACTGTTGGTTTTCACAAACACAAACTCATGTCTCATTTCCTGAAAAACATCTTTGTAGCAGATTTAAATTCTCAAAACTCTTTGGGATAGCTTCAAATCTTAATATCCAAACAGTGAATCAAGTGGATTATGCTGAGCCCACTGTGAGAGCTTCCAAATGTTTATCTGCCTTTAAGTGTGATAAAATCTAGATGACCAGTTTAATTATAAGTTGTTTGGTACTAAAGCAAAAACATTTCCTTTGCCTGCTGTCATAAATGTAGTTAGTGAAAAAGAAAAAAGCAAACCATTGGGAAGCCTTTGGAGAACCTTGTGTGTTTGATATGATTTGAAGCATGATAAACAAGGACTATAAAAACATGATATTCTTGGATATAAACCCTTTGCTGGTCTTGCTTTTTGGTCCTTGACCTTTATTGGTCAGTTTGTCAAATGACAAGATTTTAATAATACCTGAGAGACATCAGTTCAGAGAGCTTTTTGATCAGTAAATGGAACCACTAAAAAAATTCACTTATCAGGGAAAAAGTTTTCTCATTTTCATTGAGTTTTACTTGTTCAGAGTGGTTGCCAGAAAAAAAAACCATGAAGTTTAACACATTTGAAAAAACATCTGTTGGCAAAACTGGCTGAATACTGCATAAAACTAAGAGCAACGACTTAAAAAAATAAATAAATAAAGTAGGACAGCATGGGAACAAAGCACATGTGCCACTTTTTGAAACAAGCAAATACCTCATGTTGCCAGCTGTCAATTGTACACAAAAACCAGACTGGCCCACATTTTAGTTATTTAATCAACAATGACCTTTGTAGGAAAGTATGTATTAGTGCGGGGGTCGGCAACCCGCGGCTCTAGAGCCGCATGCGGCTCTTTAGCGCTGCCCTAGTGGCTCCCTGGAGCTTTTTCAAAAATGTTTGAAAATTGAAAAAGATGGGGGTGGGAAACATATTTTTTGTTTTAATATTGCTTCTGTAGGAGGACAAACGTGGCACAAACGTTTTTAACGTTTTCCAATGCTATAAAAATGTGTAGAATAAATATAAAATTTCAACATTTCCGTCATCAAAGATTTGCGTCAAAGCCTGAGACACGTTTCTTTCAGCTGGGCGGGGTGCGAGGCAGGTGACTGTTGTAAACAAACCGAGCCATGGAGAGCAAAGGGGAAAGAGTAAAATAACTGAGGAGAGATTCTACAATTGTTGAGAATCATTTGCATTCATTGCCAATGCGGAAGGATTACCCGAATGTTTGCTCTGTAGCGAGAAGTTGTCAAATAACAAAAAGACCGTACTTTCCGGACTATAGAGCGCACCTTACTAAAAAAAAAAAAAAACGTACATATATAAGTCGCACCAGGCTATAAGCCGCATGGTTCAAAGGGTGGGGAAAAAATAGCGGCTTATAGTCCGAAAAATATGGTAATGTGGAAAGACATTTCCAGGGAAGGCATGCTACTTTAGCAGCCGCGTCAAGATTAAAGTCTCATCTTAACCGATGTTGAGAAGCTGTCCAGTAATGTCCATAAACAGAAGTCACATTAAATGGGTAAGAACACAATCCTGTCTTAGGCACATATAATGTAGTAACAAAGTGGTTGTTTTTATAAACTGATTAGTGATTTTTGTCAGTATATATTTAGAATGACACTTAGCGATAATATTATGTTTATCATCCTCAAGTCCGAGGATGGCTGCCTTGGTTGTGTGTCAGAAGAGAAGAGGACGCTGCTACGTG
>CAEGAE010024992.1:0-17469 GCA_903067095.1 Girardinus metallicus
GGACCCGAGCTCAGAGGATGAAAGAGACCACCCGCAGAGGGTGAGAAGGGAATTTTTTTTTTTTTTTTATATATATATATATATATTTTTTTTTTTTTACCAAACTGGGACAAAATATGAAAAGGTATCAGTATTATTTCAAGGCACACATGTTAATAAACTATTCATTGCTTCATGGTTTCTGCTTTAAAGAGTGAAAATATGTGTAATTTGCAGCCATCATTGTGCACCAGGAGTCGGTGTGTGCTACATTTGGCAGCGGGTTGAGCAGCGCTTGTGTCGTGGATGTGGGCGATCAGAAGACCAGCATCTGCTGTGTTGAGGATGGAGTGTCCCATCGAAACTCAAGGTGGGGGAAGTGCTGCAAATCACAAACTTATAAACAACAGAAAATAGTTGATTTCTTGCATTTTGTGTGTGCGTGTGTGTTTGCTCCTCCACTCCGCAGGCTCTGTTTGGCCTATGGCGGTTCAGACGTGACCCGCACTTTTTTCTGGCTCCTGCAGAGGGCAGGATTTCCCTACAGAGACTGCCAGCTGACCAGCAGGCTGGACTGTCAGCTCTTGCAGCATCTGAAGGAGACATTCTGTCATCTGGATCAGGTTTGTGTTAGTTGAGGGGAGAATTTATGAGTAATTAAGAGTTTGAGGGAAACAGTTTCTTCTTCCAGGGTCACATTTTCAGTTGGTATTGTCTGTTATCTTGAGCTTTTTTAAATGGAGGATTTTGAAGCTATTTTCAAAGGAGTCTTTCTGTTTGTAACAGGACATATCAGGGTTACAGGATCATGAATTTCAGACGCGTTTCCCAGAAGCCCCGGCTCTTTTATACCAAATTCGACTTGGGGATGAAAAATTACAGGTTTGTGTTTAGAGCAGTTATAAGAAGTTGATGAATGAGTCTGTAATTTTGCCATGAAAACATGTCTGTATCCTCTGTAGGCGCCAATGGGTCTGTTCTACCCAAGCACATTCGGCATCGTTGGTCAGAAAATGACATCACTACAGCACCGTTCCCAAGGCAACTCAGAAGACCCCCATGATGAACACTACCTGCTCTCCACACAGAGCAAAGGGGACCAGGTAACTCACATTACCACACACTGGTTGAAGTAACATTTATTCAGATAAATAATTTCTGGTCCTTTTGTTTTGTCTATTGTATGATTTATTTTTTTCCCTCCCAAACAGTCCTCTAAATCTGCAGCTGAGCGTAAGGCCGTTTCTAGGCCAGGCGGAGGTTTGGATGGTGAACTGGGCTGCCAGGGGAGGATGGGAGAGATGTCCGACATGCCCAGAGGCTGTGGGAGCGGGAGTGCAGCAGGAGGAGGGATGCTTGGAGATATGGAGCTGGGGCCAACCCAGGGCGAGTGTCTGATGGGTCCAGGAGAGGCGGAAGAGCCGCTGTCCACTCACCTCTCCAGGAAGACGGCCATCATTAGCCAGTTCGAGAGCAAGGCTTTGGGCCTGGACAAGGCTATCCTGCATAGCATCGACTGCTGTGGTAAGAAAGTGGTGGGAGGAGTGAAATAAAGTGAATGACATGTTTTAGTAGAAAGATTGAATAATAAGGGAGTAGGACGAGATCACAAAACATAAATGTGTTTTAATATTCTTGAAATAGAATATTAAAAAGTATATCCCAGAGGCAGTGAAAGCTTTTATTTTTGTGTCTGAAGCGTCGGACGAAACCAAACGGAAGATGTACAGCTCCATCCTGGTGGTGGGAGGGGGGCTCATGTTTCACGGAGCTCAGGAATTCCTGCTTCATCGCATCATCAACAAGATGCCGCCATCCTTCAGAAGGCTGGTCGATAACGTGGAAGTCATCACACGGCCAAAGGTAATAACCTCCATGTCGCTTTTTCTTTTTTTCCCTTTTTTTACTTTACCCTAAAATTTACATTGAAGTGCTTATCAAACCATGATTCACTGATAGATTTTTCTACACTTATTCAAATTCTTTATCTACTTTAAGTTATTGCTTTACATTTTAATAGATAATGGTACAAAAATTGACTTTTCTTTTTTACTTAACACTTTACAAACTTTATGCAGTGCTGCATCTCCTACTGTCTGAAATATGTAACGTGTTTCATGACATATTATATGCACTGGTGTGTTTGTGCCGAAGGACATGGACCCCAGGCTGATTTCATGGAAGGGCGGGGCAGTGCTTGCTTGCCTGGACACCACGCAGGAGATGTGGATTCACCAGAGAGACTGGCAGCGCTTCGGTGTCAGAATGCTCCGAGAAAGAGCTGCGTTCGTCTGGTGAAACCCAACTGAGGTCCTGAGGCTAAAACGCACCGTTTATACATCAGAAGGCAGACAAGGAAAGGGACAAATTGAATATCATTTGGTATGTACAGTTGTTCTGGTTGATGTTTATAACCCAGGATGTGTAATGTCTTTTATAGAGTTTTCATTGCTCTGTAAAGATTCCTGTTTTCCCATTTTCATGCAGGAAGTGTAAATAAACTCTCTCATTTGAAGAAAAATGATGACTGTATTTGGAAGAAAATCATTTCTTAATTTATCTCATCTTGGCAAAAATGTTTTAACTCTGACGACTTGTAACTATTTTTACTTTATTTATTGTATTTTTACACTCACAAAATAACTACATTGTAAAATCTTAACCAAAAAAATAGAAACAATTGTCCCGACTTTATACAGTTTCTGCTATTTGTGTGTGTTGGTCTCAGTATAGGATATTTATTTAAACACAAAGTGGGAAAAAAAAAGAAAGAAACTAAATGATGATGATTCCAGAGGATGACCGGAACCTAAATGAGTAAGACATTGATGTGACCTGGAAGGAAAGAAGCAGAGGAAAAACATAAACAGGAAGGAGGGATGCAGACAGCTGCTGAATCGACCAATCCGGCTCCCATGTGTAGGTATTCCCAGAAAGGCGTCAAGAAACTGCTAGCAGCAGTGGCAGCTGATGAAGAAGGGCTTCAGCACGGTGCCATTACAGTCTGTGTGCTTTCAGAGGACAGACACTGTGCTCGGCCCACGCCCACACTGTATGTGCAGGCGTTTACCTAAAGTGAAGAAATGTACAGGAACGAGGTTATTTATATTCCTTAAAATAGGTCACATAGGTTTTTTTGGACATTAAACTCCACTAGGCTAAAAGCAACTTATTTCTGCAGTGTCTACCAGAACTTAATGAATAAGCAAAAAAAGCAACAAACTCCATAAATTAATGTACAAATTAACCATCAATTGGGTTGAGTTTTATTCAGGAAAAAACTATTACTCACCTTCCTCATCCTCCTCCACCCATTGGTGGAGGGTTGGGACCCGCTCCGTGAGTTATTCGACCCATCCGCCTTCTGCCACCAGGAGGACCTGGAGGTCTGCAGAATCAAGTAAATATGACCACACAGCTCATAAATGCATGGGTGTGAAAGAGGTCAACACAATCTCTGCGTGTATATTGTAAATTAGTAAGGTTTCAAAGCATTTCAAATGAAAAAGTAATAACTGGCTTAATAAATGTTGGCAATCCCCTCTCTTGTGGCAGAGCTATTCTCAGATGTTCCATTCTCGGTTTCCATGCATCAGTGGTGAGGTGACCGTACTACTGGGACTTACCCTCTGCCATCACTGAAGCGTGACGAAGCCATGTTTCCATTCCTTGACAAATCAGGGTGAAGTATTGTCCTAAAACTGGTAGAAAACAAAAGGTCAGAACAGACTATATGAAATAACTTTGTATGATAGTTGCTTATAACACAACACCTGTGTTATACGGATTTTGATATTTGTATATGCCTCATTAAGACAATAGTGCACCAGGTTGGGTATAACTGACTGGGAATAACAAGGCCAGATTTCATCTTTACATTTACAGGGGCATCCCGCGAAATATAAAAAGTTAATTTATGTACATAACTCCAACAGACCAGTTTAAACTCAAAAAGTATTTGCATGCAATAAACACAATGATGCATTTCAAGCACTTTCATGACTTGCATCGAAAGACAAAACACTAGTGAAAATATGTTCTCCTGGACAAACAGCCAAATAAAAAATGAATTTCTGACAGAAATGCCAAATGCAGAAAAATAAGTTCTGGTACTGACACTTTTTCTTCCACCAATTTTTCTACCTACATGCCTGAATACAGTACTCAAAAAACCCAGGCTCTTTGGAAATGACTTTTTGCAGCCTATACCTGCATCTCAAGACACATAGCATTTGGTGTTTTCGAAATGTTAAAATTTTCTGAGAAACAGAATCTTAAGTTTTATTAGCTGTAAGCAATAATCGTACAAATAAACAGCAATAAACACCTGATAAATATCACTCTATGGGTAATCACTACATAATATCAAACTCCTCCAATCTCTGGTTAACTCACAAGAGGCTGATGAACTCCACAGCCCCCCAGAACATATCAGTCAGGAACGACAGGCTCCAGGGGGACTGAGACCTGCTGTCCAGGACCTGGCCTGAAGGTGACACAAAGAAGGAAGTATGAAACATTAGGTTACAAAAACAGTTTAATGTTACTGTTAATCGAAGACAGCAAATGTTCAGTTCTCTTTTATCTGCCACTGAGGAGCTCACTAACTTCACTTCTCTTAAAGTGTTTTCTACATAAAATCCGCTTGGAGTATGACAGACACAAAATCACAACACGTCTTTTAATTCTTGTTATTTTGAGGTACATTGTGTGAACGTGATATAAAAGATACAAACATATTGTCAGTTGACAGCTGCTAAGCTAACTCAGCCAGGCTAAGCTAACGAGCTAAACAGCTAATAATAGCTTAATGGTCCCAAAACAAACCATTGCGTAACCTTCAAGATGTCTGTATACATTTTAATTTCAATACAAAGCTGCACATATCCTTCGATTTTAACAAAAGAGTGGTGAAGAAAGTACAATCCACTCACCGTTGGACACGTACACCATCTTTCAGAAGGCAAAACACAGCCTTGCAGCTGTGTTTACGGTTGGCGTTATGCTTCCGGGTCTGTGTATGTGTGGGTCTGCTCCTTTCTGTTCAACGTCGCACTAGGCGGTTGGAAAACCTTCACCAGCGGAAAGGGAGGAGCTTATGCAAAACAAAAAGTTTTCTCCAACTTATTATACCATTTTTCTGAAAGTAAGAAGCTCTGTTATATACAGTCTCTTGAAGAAGATGCTCACGGTTGTCTGTTATAGTCTTGATTTTATTATATATATTTTTTTATTTTCATATTCTTGTACCATAATATCCATAGTCCCAGAACAGGGCCAGTTTTCTTCATCACAGTACTTTGACCTTTAAGTCACTGGCTCACTTGCTTGACTAATTGTGATACATTTTGGTCAGAACACTTTAGATACATAGTGGCTGCATCAAATGAAACTTTGTGGATATTCTTAAATGTTAAATCTGTTTCTACTTTCACATACGCAGTCATTCCTAATGCCGAATTAAATTATAATTAATTCTCATAAGCACATTTCCTTCTGGGTTGTAAGTGCAGGCAGCAAAACATACATAGGAACAGAATGAAAAGGCAGGTTGTTCTTTAGGAGTTTAGAAGGAGTTGAACGTGACAACCCTTAAGTAGCTAGATGTGGGTCTGTCAGGGAATACTATGTTAATTCTGGAGCTTACATATTCAACACACTATATCTAATACTTTAAATAAATGGTGCATTGGTGCCGTGGTTATGATGGTAGCACTCACTAATCAGCATGAGGGCTGGTCTCCACGCCAGACTGAGGGTGTTTTGGTTTAATCCTCCGTGTTTTGTGAAAGAACATTCTGGCGCTTCCTTTCAGCAAACATTAAATTACCAATCCCGTTTCTTGTGACCGTATTGAAATATTTCCTCTTTCATCCACGAGAGGGCAGCAGATACTGTAAACAGGTACAAATAGTCGCCGCACCAATTCACTGCTTGATCGATTTAAAATCATACATTTTAAAGAGAATTTTATGTTTTGTCCCAAATATCCAGCTTTAAAATAACAAACTAATGAAAATAACATGCTGTGCCTATTTTTTTAGAAGAACTCTGTGACCTCTTCAGACTTCTCCAGAAATCTCTTTGGGAAATAATTAACCTAAAAGAAACAAGTCCACATCTTGGATGTATTTTATCTTTACAGTGCTTAATGCCAGACTGACAGCTCAGCGATTTAATGTTTTGATCATCGCCTCGGACTGAGGCATCACTTTCAGCAAACGAGAAGGGACATGTGGGCAAGAAATTGGTGGAGCACTCTTCTCCTTATTTACTAGTATTTTTGTACCCTGGTATATTTAACTGACTTTAGGGTATAAACATGTTCTCCAGTTGTTTCTTTATTTATCCAACATCACTGGATGTATGAGGCTCCTATGGTTGATCCTAGATGATTTTTGATTCAAACACTGAACATACTGTTTAAGTGATACACAAAGAAGCAAAGAACTGAACCAATCTTAAAGCAAACTATCAAAGTAGAAACTCTTCATCAAGCTCCATAAGAAGGCATGTAGAATCTCTTATCTGTTAGAATTTTCCATTGCTCAAGATTTATTTTGGAAAAAGCTCAAGATTTTATTCAATTTGGTTTTCGTTTAAGGTTAAGGACAATGGATAACGAAGGTAGTAGAAAAATAAATACATAAGTTAATAAAATGATCTGAACTCCAGATCTGGGTCAACCTCTTGACAAACGTTGGGCCGTGTCCCACCTCTGGTAAAAGTTTCATGCTAATCTGTCTGTAACCTTTTTTATAATTCTGTTTTGGAAAAAAAAGAAAAAAGAAAAAGAAAATAAATAACAGTAACATCCATGCAAAATTCTCCATGCCAATGTTTAGTTCACAGATTTTAAAATACTTAGACAAGAGCTATTTTCCAAAATCCTAGTGACATAGTGGTAAAACACAAGCCAACAAGGCTGGATCACATCAACCGAAGGTCATCGAAGGCCACAGATGTGGCTCTGCTTTAAATAAGCACAGATTGTTTGACCATCACAGTCCAACTCACACATAAAGCTAAATTCTGCACCAGATATCCATCTTCACAGAGAAGCATGACCTGCAATTATATATAATTAATCTGAAAACTGAAAAACACAATCTCAACCAAAGTGCGCTTCTCGTTAAGCTCAAATGTGTTCCAAAGCAAACTCTCGTGTCTACAGTTCGGGTTCTGGCATTTGTACTGTGGTTCTTCTCCTTATTGCCACAGTCACTTATGATAACATTTAATTAAGCTGTAAAATCCATGGGATTTTAGGCCTGCAGTTGCTCCTCTCCATATCTTGCAACTGTTGTGGTTTTAACCAATGACTCCCACATCTGTAGCAAAGTTTGTACAAACCCAGGAGGGGTGAGGAGCAGAGGAGTCCTGGAGAATGTCCAGAGTCAGGGAGAAAGAAAGATCACGAAGAACACAAAACTAAAATGATGAGTTTATTCTTACATAATTCTTTTTATAGGTAATTTAAGTACAAAGGGTCCAATTATTTCCATTGATATTATTGCCAATCACATTTTAATTATTTATCAAGTTGTTTTATTTACTCATTATCCTTCTTTTCTACTTTGGCTGGTTTTCAACTTTTTTTTTTATGACATTCCATGTTGCCCAAATAATAAATTGTAAATTGTGGATCAAATGTTTAATTTAACTAAGTAAGATGTGAACTGAAAGCATTTTCTTCCAGCTGTCCACAGCAATTGATGTCGCTGTGAGTGTTTGTATGCGAGTGTAGTAGCACCACAGTGGGCCTGTTAAAGACCCCACACTGCTCTCTGATTTATTAAAACAGGAAATAACTGAATAACTTGTGGGCTAATTCATCTTTTTGCCACACACTGAACTCCAAAGACACACGGCCTTACCCATCCACGCACAGGCCTTCACTCGTGACTGTACACATACAATACACAAACACTCATCTATCACTTTGACAATCAGTTGCTGCTCAATGCATTCCAACCTACTCTGAAGTTAATGCTCCTCCACTTAGGCTGTGTTTTCACAAGGCTTTAATGGATGAGTCCATTAGTTTTAAGTAGCCGGGTCAGGTATTTTTCACACTCTGACTTTTCAAAAAAAGTGGGCCAGCTCTTTCACAGTAAAAACTTTCAACGCTCTCATCACTTCACATGATTAACATGGAGTTCACACACTCTGCGTCTCCCTCATCTGTCTTATCCCTTCAGTCTCTTACCAACAGAGCATATATAATCTACACAGTGGTGGTTCTAACACCTCACACGAAAAAAACCCAGAACTCACTTGTTATTATGTCAAAGTATATTCCTCAAAAAAAAAGAGAAAAAAAAAAGTAACAGAATATGGCCAAATGCAGTCCAGACGTCAGAGTTCTTCAAACACACAAAGAGCCCTTTAAGTTTCCTCCTGCTGAAGCGATCACTCTTCCTCAGTGACAGTAGCCATGTCTACAGACATGGAGCTTTAGCGTGAACATCCATTGATGAGAATTTGAATATTTTTGGTGGTTTTTAAGTACTGACTGTAATTATAAATAAATGGAAATGTTCACTTGGTGAATTACCAGCCACAGTTTGCAGCTTCTTGTGGTCTACGGATTCCTGCTGATTACCTTATTATTTGATTCAGGTGTGTTGAAGCAGAGACACATCTAAAAGCTGCCATCTTCGATCACTTTGGTTTGAAACCTGTTATTTAAATTCAATAATCATGGCATCGCTAATTTAGAGGAGGAAAACAGCAACCACCAGAAGTCCAGCTGTGTGCTGAGGATATACGGTGGGTAATGATAGAAACTAAACAAACTTTGATCAGGGAAGGCAACCGGACAAACTAAGAAAAGGGAAAAATGGGATTTCTTAGCATAGTTTCCAATTGGTTGTTTTAAGAAGGAGATAATTCACATAGTGAAAGACATATGTCAGATACAGCAAAATCTTGGAATATTTGAGGAAAAATGTAGGGCGTGGCAAGGAAGATTTAAGGATATGGAGTACTGTGAAGGAAGAAAAGACTGTTCAGACGTAATCACTCAGAACAAGAACCAAATGTGCTGCTTCCAGCTGCAGGGGTCAAAGGTTCAGGCTCTAGGAGACTGATTCGCATCATGATCTCATGAATCATCATGGAAAACCTAAATGAAGTGTATTCATTCCCAGATGTTCCCACTGGTCTCTTTTCTCCTGACTGTATGTTTGAATGAGTGTGTGTTCCTGATTCTTCTTGATGAATGGGCAGAGTGTTTCTTTGGGGTTCAGAGGTGAAATTCTTCTGCAGGACACACCTCAGTCACTTTCAGACACCTTGAGACATCAGCTGCAGCAGAAGCACGCAGACTTGAGCAAAAATGCACTAACTCCAAAGAGTAAGCGACATCAGAACCAGCAGTAGTGTTAAGAGATCATGTACAGTAAAATCTATGAGCGCTGTCAAACTGATCACATCTCTATTCGCAGAGCCGGTTTGGATCCACTAACGGAAAAAATTAACCTCAAGTTTGAATTGAAGCATAAAGAGGCAAGTCGTAAATGTTAAATGTAAGACTCAAATTAATTTAAGTTTTTCTTTTATTTTGAGATTTATTTGTTTGAACATGTAAAGATATGAGGAGTTAAAAATATCCAAATAATTTTCCTACACATTTTTTATTAACAGTTTACAATGATACATGGAAATCTAAAAAAGAAAGGAGGTTTTTAAGGGCAGAACCGGTATTACTGCTGGACTGATATCAGATCAGGAAACGTCAGACATGGATTCAAAGTAAGAAACAGAAATTAAATATCTGCTATGACTAGTTTGGGCCTGAATATAGAAATATTTGGAGCTATTAGGAAGAATAACCAATGAGACAAACTAGAATTTGTAACTAGAATAATGATGAATGTGTTGAGAAAAATGTCCGATCCAGAAACAGATCTTTATAGTTGTGACATTTGCATGCACTTGACCCGACACAAATAAGGAAAACTCTGCAGATTAAGGACTAAAATCAAAAGTATTAACATATATGCATGAATCCAAACTATAACAAACGTCTTAAATTGGTTTAATCTTTAATCCATAGATGCATAAGTGATTCAGAATGACCTGGTGAAACTTTTTTCTTGATGTATCTTTTTAACAAAAAGTTATTTCATAGTACAGCTGTTCCTCAAAAACAAATTACCAACATTACTTCTTCAAGCCTCCATAAATGGGTCAAAAATGACCTGATTAATCTCCTATATAATTTTATTGGTACATTTTGATCAACTGTGACTGACAGCAACATATATTTTATAGATCACACAGTCTGCAAACAATTAATCAATTTAAAATTAATAGTTTATTAGATTAAAATAAGTTTGAATCGATTAACTAATAAGACCTTCTTTTAGTGTTGTAGTGAAAAACATTTAGTATAAGATCCAAACAGCATCATCAGTTATAATGAATGCAAACAGAAAAAACCTTTGGCTTTTAATACAGAAAGAAGGAAATGACATCATCTAGAAGGTGAGATCACCTGACTACCGAGTTGTAGTGTTATTTCAGGCAGCATGTGAGTCAGGTGAGCTCACCTATGACTACCTCCTCTGAAGGAGGACACGGCTCATGCTTTTGTTATACAAAACAGTTTTTTAAAGTATGCTGAGCACCACCAGTAGCCCTCGCAACAAGAATATCCTCCAAATGGAATCTTCTGATAGAGGTTCCCACTTCACCTTCCTTTTTCAGGTAACAAAAGCTGGACTTATTACATAGAATTTGCAGCTACATCCTGCTTCCAACCACATCGCTAAGCTGCGAAACTCAATTTACACAATAAAATCAAATGAAATACACTTGTGTTATTGCAAAACCAGAGTGTCTCAATGAGAAGTGACTGTTCCAGGGACCTTGATGTAAAATTCAAAGGAGGAGAAACAAGGTAAAGGAAGGTGTCATGGCACACTTTTACTGTTTCTGAAAGATTTTGAGGATGATAATGTCATTGTGCTCCATTCAACTGTTTTACCTGAAAAATCAGGAACTCAAAACAGCTTTGATTCAGTTTCGAATATTCAGTCTTTTCTTTGGTGCTCAGAAACTCATTTAGAGACAATTGGTGACAATGTATTATTTACAGAATGTCTGAGGATCACAGACCAGCTTCACCTACACCAACCAGTATCTCATTGAGAAGTGATCATTCCAGAGCCCTTGATGCAAAATTCAAAGGAGGAGAAACAAGGTAAAGTGTCACAGCCGAACTGCTTTAACTGAAAATCACAAAATCTTATAGGAAGGAAATGCAAACAGAAATAGCTGTAATAATCTGGAGACATTAATGTGAATTTTTGACTAATACACGCAATCAAAGCAGCCTTCGAAACTTCGATTCAGTTTCGAACATCCAGACTTTTAGCTTGCCACATGATGACGCAATATTTACCTCCTCAATCTGGCAAAGAACACTGGCTCGAGTTTATTTTCATGTTCTAAAGAAATTCTGTTGTCGATTTTTTTATTTTTTGTTTGGTGTCACTGTGATACTGAAAAATAAAATCATGACACCATCTTCAGGTTCCATCAGATGCCTAAATGTTTTGGACCAAAACTGCCATGTATTTGTACCAGTCTATAACGTCACCCGTCTTAACAAATTCATTACTTCCATTTGGAAAAGAGAAATAAAACAGAAAAAAAAAACAATGCTTCTGTTGCAGAATACATACATAGTTACTTGACTGTGCTGTAAAACGGCGCTATGTGCCTGGAAAATGCATAATACTGCATTTAAAGCCTCATTTGGCTTCATGCATGTCCAAAGTTACAGTCAAGACAATATATATTTTTCCTTTTCTCCTAGGAAATAAAACATAACATGTTGAAACAGTCCAGCAGATGCCTCAAGAAGAAACAAGGTAAATGAAAGTGTTATGGAAAACTTTTATTGTTTCTGGAAAAGGTAGTTGTCATTGTCATGTAATTGTGTTGTATTTGCAGCCTGCCTAATTATCACAGATCAGCTTCTCCTGCTGCCAGCCTTGGTTCTGAGAGTAATGATCTCCCACATTATTTAAGGAGGGAAGCAGCAAGGAAAACTGTGACATCGTTGTTTATACTCAAAACCTCAGACTGTAAGATATAAGAAAAGATCAAATCTGTAAATGAAGATGTAAGCACACTTGTAGTATTTTAGCCAACAATTATTGGACTTCAAAATGTCCTTTGCGATATGAATATTGCACACACTGATAATGCATTAAAAATATATTCACAATATACAGTATTGTGAAGCCTTAAAGAAAGATATTTTGTTTGAACAAAAGTTTTGTTGTTCTGATGTTAGTTTCTATCTGCACATATGTATTCAACTTTTTAAAATGCAGAGAATGTTCTGCACGTTTGTGCAAAGAAGGTTACAGGAAATTGCTGCTGTAAACAACCATCCTGCACTGTTAAGCGAGAACTGCTGAGCTGAACGTTAATGTCAATGTTAATTCCATTTTTTTTGAAGCGTGGCCAACACAGACTGAACAACTTTGTTCACTTCCTCGGCCTCCATTACTCAAACTACAATTCTAAAATGGAGCAGAAAAACCACGTAATTGTTCACAACCTTTCCTATTTACCGATTGGCCAGGTGGAAATCCAAGTGAATGGGAGAAAGCCAAGACTGTGCTGTGAAGATAGATTTGAATGGAGCGAAATTGGCTATGGCCAGCCTACGTTACTGTAACAAACAAGATTGTTTCAGTTATTTCTCTCATGTTTTGTTTCTTGTGTTGTCTCCACAAATTCACAAATCTGTGACATCAGTGTCTTTAACAAAGCCATCTGAGGATGAACTGCTCAGCATTAAAAGAGATATGGTTTGCAGTCTTGTGTGTCTAGCCTGTTTCAGATCATTGCACCACAATACTGAAACTGTGCAACCCACAGAACAATACCAAGTTGGAGGCTTGGTGGGAAATAGTTTTATTTATAGTATTGTTTACATAAAAATATATTAACAGCTGGTTGAATTAACACAAGTTGCAGAAAAAAAAAAACGCAATCTGTTCATTAGGTTGCTAACACTATATCTTTCTTTATAGGCTGAGCTGGTGTGAATTCTCTGAAATATCTTGCAGCGGTCTTAAATCGTCAGTCCTCAGTTCTGCTTCCTCAAATCTCAGAGGACTGGACCTGAGTCATAATGATCTGCTGGACTCAGGAGTACAGCTACTTGCTTAAGGACTCAAGAGTCTACACTGTAAACTGGAGGTTCTTCAATAAGTATTATTTGGAATAAAAAAGCAGTTGTTCAGAATCCCATTAAAATTACAGAGTTGCATTTATTACTTTTGCTGATTGAGAAGGATTCCTTGGATATTCAGATTAAATTTTGCTGGTAATAGCTGATTATTCTGCGTGTAGGTAAAAATGCATCCAAGTTTCAGTCAGATTCAAGGAAAAGCCTGGGATGTATCCAGCTTCCTAGGGTCCAGCAGTCCATGCCCACTATAAGAGTTATAAAACATTGTTATGTAATAAAATATATAATGAACCCTTTTGTAATATTTGACAGAATGATAAAAATATAATTTAATTTCAATTCCAACATGATGAAGATTAAATCTTAATCTTTAATCCAGGACATTTAGTACACACTTTTAGTCAAGTGACGTTGGGGAAAAAAACCAAAAACAAACATAAAAACTATTTGATTTAAAACATAAGAGGAGACGTTGTCCTGAGATATATACTAACAATGCAAAAATAAAAAAATAGTTAAACTTGAGTGGCAGAGCATTAATTTCTTCTTTCAGAATTACAATATTGTGTCAGTTGTGTCATGCACAATCGACACAACAATAAAGTCTGGCAAAAATTGTATATGCAAATTTCTGCTTTTGGATGTACAATTGGGGTTTTCAGGTTGCAGCATTAATCTGTCATATCTATTTTTGTGTGTTGCTCAGGTTACAGGGATGTCAAGTGACTGAGAAAGGCTGTGATTTTCTTGCTTCAGCTCTTAAATCTAATAAAGTCTCCAAGCTAAGAGAAATTGATTTGAGTCACAATCACTGTGGAGATTATGGAATGAGCGTCCTCAACACCATCGCTGAAGACCCAACTCGCAAGCTAGAGGCAGTGTGGTATGTTAAAATCTTATGCCTACTTTTCTAATGCGTCTAACATTTTAGTGTTAGTTTTTTGCAGACTATGTTAAAAGCATAAAACAGGTGGCCTGCATATACTTTGTTCAACATCTCAATATTCATATTTACTGAAAATCTCACTCACTTTAAAGCTCGGGTATGTAACTTACATACAAATGTTTCCAAGATTTTGTTAAAACTGTCAGCATGTCGTGACAGTAAAACACAAGTGAGATAATCTGTGAAAGGATTTCACAGATTATCCACAATAGCAGCTCCAGGAGGAGCTACTCTTGTAGATGTGGAAAATGTGAACTTATCCAATGAATAAAAATTACATTTTTATTCATTGGATGTAAAACTTGCTACAGTTTGTTTCTGATGATTCTTCTGAACTAATAAATTAGGACATAGGATTATAGAAGACAAGGTGATATTTCATATCCTAGAAATGCATGGAAGCTCAGTGCAAAAGAATAAAATCACCACAATCTAAACTGCAATAAAAAGATCCTGGCAGTGTGTGAACTGATAACTTATTTACATTTTGTAAGTAAATCATTTAATGAGTAAATCATTGTAGTGACTCACTTATGAAATGATTAACAAATCTATGAGGATTTATTGTCCACAGGTTTTTATCTAATACTATCATTTTATTGATACTTATCATGAACCATGACCTCTTTCCATAAAGATAAGAGCGCTGTCTTTGTGCTGACAAGAAAAAAACTTGCTAAATAATATCAATCAATCAAGTTTATTTGTATAGCACATTTCAACAACAAGGCAGTTCAAAGGGCTTTACATCATAAATCCAGTCATAGAAGACACAGTCAACAATTGAAATGTAACATTTTGTCTTGTGACAGCATTTAACATCAGAATGTTTAACCATGTTTAATTTATAATGTTTCAAAAGCAGCTCTGTTTAGAGCTGCTAAATCCATTTCAGACTATGAAGGTTGTAGTGAGGAGTGTACAACCATGTCAAGATGGAGGGAGAAAATGTGCACAGAATCAGTTTTTAGATAATAAAAACTGTCAGGTTCTGAGTTACTCACATCTCACAAAAAAGAGGGTTTGAGCTTTTGATGTAAATACCAACACGCCTGGTACAGCCGTGTTGGTATTCTTTACATTGTTTTAGATTTGTTTTTAAAGTAAGAATACCTAAAAGTAAAATACTTTTAAAGAAAGAGTTTACTTATTAATTGTTTATTTCTTTTTTACATTTAACTCCAGAATTATGAGAGACTTTCAAGCCCAAAGATTTTATTTCATTAATGATGATCCATTCTTACCAGAACCAAAAAAATATATAAATAAATAAAAATAAAATAAAATGTATTATTTTGTCTCCTGAAACTGTGCAGTCTCGAATATGTTTCTGGAAAACATAGGAAACAAAGACCACTATGCATGTTTTGTTATTAATAGTGCGTTAACAAGATATTACACACTTAAAGAAATAGAACAGAGTTTATTCATCATCCTTTATTTGACACTGAAAGAGAACATTCAGACAATGCAAAGTAGAAAATAGTATACAGCTATGACACAAGGGTAGTTCAGAATAACACACTTTGATGTGAATTTGATGTGAACTAAAAGGGTGTAGTAAAAAACATGTCACCTGTAAGAAGTTCATTAAGAAGTTTTGAGTTTAACTGTGGTTTACAAGCTTACAATCATCATGGACTCTCCTACTGAAAGATTTATGACAGGAAATGTTCTTGGATTTAGATGTCAATCCCAAAGTGCTTACTAGTACAGCTCTAATGCTGTTAAATATTAACTTTTTTCTTTTGCAGGCATTTTGCAGACTGTTGGAACCGACTTTGATCATCAATCAGAAGACCTTCATACAGTTCAGATGTTGTTCTTTTTCATAGAGATTGCTACTATTCAGGCTCCTATGACTGTGTTTTTGCAAGAAGAAAAATTAAAAGTTTTAAACTAGATGTCAAGTGTGAAATGACAGAGGAAGATAAAATAGAAGCCTACTGAAAAGTGAGGAAATCCAAAATAAACTATCTGAGGAAGAGGACGGGATCATGTCAGGTGGAAGGTAAGTGAAGCTTTTTTGTTTTAAGTCTTTTCTGAAAAAGGTCTTCAAAAGAAAAAAGTAAATATGATAAACTGATCATTTAGATTTTCAAAAATAACATCTTAAAGAAAACTTAAAGATTGTTTGTTGAAAGACAAATTAGCAAAGCAATTAGATTCTCTGAATCTGCAAACTTTGCTTCCATACGCAGCAATTTGCCTAAAAGTAGTTTTAAACTATACATAATTTTAGTAATATTAATGTGACATATTTGGAAACCCCCCCACAAATTCTACATGTTGTTTGTAGACAGTGTGTGACACTAGTTAAAAAAGAAATTACATAATTATTTTGTCATTTAATCTAAATTGATCTTATTGTTAAGTTTTGCAGAAGGAAATTGACAGATTGAAGAATATATAGTAACACAGATTAAAGTTACTGAATAAAACGTGTTTTTTTGTTTAATTCTGTCCAAACTGCTGTTTTGGAAAGGAAAAAAGACCAAGTGTTTTGCGCATTAATAAAAATTAGGGCTATTTGTATTTTAGAAGTACAATAAAGAAAACTAGACTTGAGCTGCTTTGGCAGAGACAAAAATCCTCCTCTGCACCATCAAATATAAAAATCATCCACTTTGTCATTTATTTATCTGTTGTATTTAATTACTTAATTGAATAATTTCTAATTAAATAAAAACAACAATAGCATTTCACGGGTGAGCAAAGCATTATATTTGTTAGAGCTTGCCTTATAAAAACATTTTGCTGTTTGTCTTCTAGCTCACCTCGGCACCAAACTGCGAACTCTTCTTCAGTGAGTTTGAAAAGTGACAGATCCAAAGGTGAACCTATAAGCTTTGGCAGTGAAAATAAAAGGTAAAACACTTTAGTAATATTTCATGTCTTTTCTTAGTAAAACACAATAGAAAGCAGTACGAAGTACACTAGTTATGGTCATAATGCTGTGAATTCTGCCCAATAGATAGTTCATAACTTTTGAAAATTATTTTAATGCAAAGAGCTTTATATTCTTTGTGAAATAATCAAAAATAGAGAAAATGACAAGACATAGTTTAGATAAAAATCAAGTAGATAGCTTCAATTCAAAAGTTATTCCCTGTCCTTTATGAGTTTATATGAACACATTAAATAATGCAGGAAAACATCCATCAAACAACTTGCACTTTATTTTCTTTGAAGATATAATAATTTCTTATTTTAATGTAAATTGATCTTCTTGAAACATTTTGCAGAATAAAATTGACAGATTGAAGAATATATAGTAATACAGAAAAAAGTCTCTGAATAATATGTGGGTTTTGTTTAATTCTGT